>JAOXJP010192306.1:0-12230 GCA_025762735.1 Platanus orientalis | reverse complement strand
GTCTTAGGTTGTATGTTTAGTTGTTTAGGGTGCCTTTATATAGGTTTACAAACTATAGAAATTAGAAAGTACAAAATTAGAAACTTACTAAACAACTAAACATACAACCTAAGACTATCTAAAAACTTAAACTTGTCCCTTAAGTAAATTCTAAACATAAGACTTTCTAAAAACATGACCTAAAAATTAAACCACTAAAACATCTAAACTTTGTTGCACAAGTATTACTAAATCCTAAACTTGCGCAATCTTGGTCTCGTTAGAAAGGTAACTGAATAACCTCTCTAATGACACCAAAATCAAGCCAAAAAAGCAAGTTTTGACCCTTGAAAACTTGAGCTAAAAGTAAGTGATGAGATTACAACTCACCAAAAAAAAACTAAACTACACATGGCACTATTGGCTTCATTACAAAATTAACCCACTCTAAAATACTCTAACTATTGGGACAAATCTTGAGGACCTATCTATGGTCATCAAGCTTCTTGGTCTTCACATGATATGCTCCCGCAAGCAACCTTTATTTTTGTCCTGTAGTGGCTACAAAGATGCTTAGTCGACAGCCTTGTTTCCCAAGGCTTCTAGTGGTTTTAGAATTTAGGAAAGGTATGCTTTTAACAAGTTTTAAATTTTAGAAAACTTTAGTAGCAAGTTTAGAAGTTTAGTAGTTTCAAATTTAGGAAAGTTTCCAAATTTCTTTGAGTTGTAAGCCTATTTAAAGACAACCCCTCCCCATGTTTGATTCAAACTTGAGCAGCTTGCTAAGTTGGTAAAGTCTGTGAGTGTCAGACCCCTAACCTGGTTTCAACACCGGTCTTCACTTACTAATAAATTAACCACTAACATTTACCTATCAAAAAAAAATGTTTAAATCATTGAAGGATTAATCAAGTTTTTTTTAATTACAATGCCAATTTGTGGCCGTAGGCCAGTTCTCTCTCTCTCTCGCTCCCTAGGTGTTGTCGTGAGACACCCTAGTCCCCAATCTTATACCCCTTCTAATCCCAACCCAACGACCTCACTTCCCCACTATTCCATCTTCTCTTAGTCTTCTTTAACCTCTTCTTCTACATCACAACTTCTTCTTTTAATTCCTACTATCATCCCATAATCTTCTTTTCCTATCATCTAGTCTTTTCATCCATCAAACCCTGATTAAAGCCATATATTCAAGCAAGACTGCCATAATTCTGCAGAAGTAAGAAAACACAATTAAAGAGTTATAGAACTTTACAACATGCAAAAATCGCAAAGCTTCAAGTGAAGGTACTCTGATCTTCAGATTGGTAGGTTGTTTCTTTATTCTTACCATCTTTTTATTTTAAAAAATCCACCAGAATTCCTCTTCTACATGCTGTTTTTCTTGCCCTTGATTCAAAAGGGATTATACTTTATACCAGAATTTTCTGGTTACTTGAATAGTAGAATCGTCCCCTATAGAACTGTTCTCTCAAATTTTTCTACCAAACCCTACAAAACTCCTAAGGTTTCCCTTGATTCGTCTTCTTCCATCCCTCCCAAAACTCAAAGATTCCCTGTTGTTAGATTGAAACTCCATTAAAGAAGCTTAGTTTTTAAAAAATTTGTAATTTTAACCCATCAATTGACGTCCAAATTTTGTGAGATTTTAATCCTAGACCCTTTGACTGACTCACTACTGATCTGGAAAGTTTCATAACATTCTGACACATTGCAGGGGTATTTTGGTAATTTTACCAAATCTGCCATAATTACGATTTTGCCACAGATCTTAAATTCAATTATTTTATTTTCTGAGTAATTTTTTCGTCATATACAACTGTTCTCCCTATTGTTCCGCATCACCGGTTCAGACACATTTGAATTTTTTACCATTTCTTTCCATCCAAATGGAACAACAGCCTACAGCCAAGGCCAACCTCTACAAAACTTTACCTCTCTAACTGAATGCTGAAAATTTCCCACCCTCCAAACCTCTTAGATATTTAGACATCACCCAGTATATTTTGAAGTCTAATAGAACATCTGACAGCAACTCAGATGCATAACTGCAGTGGATGAAGAGATGGGGGACCAATTCCAGATCTTGCGAACATAGAGTGCATATATTTAGGACTGTAAACGGAGCAAATTCGAAGCGGATGTGTCCACATCCGCATTCGATTCGTTTAAGATACACCTCCATCCGAATTCGCATCCGATATTCGACGGATGTTTGAAGAAGGAATTCGTATTCTACTCCGTCGAATATCAGATGTGAATCCGGATATCTGCATGATTAAAATAATAATAATAATAAATAACAATTCGCTGTCTACCATAGCAGAGCTTGCCGTTTGATGAAACCCCCTCGGCCCCTTATAAAAAACTAGGAAGAGATCTATACCTTCAAAGAAATTCAATTAGGGAAAACCCCTTTCCCAATCCCTCTTTGAAGAAACAAGCCTTAATCATTTGGGGAAGAAGAAATGGAGGAAGACAAACCAACCCTAATCAGAAGAGGAAGAAGAAGCAAATGAGAAGTAAGAGAATGTAAAAAAACATACCTATCATTTCCATCACCGGACCTTCATAGCCATTGCAGGACGCCCAACGCCTTTATCGCTAGTTCCCTCTTTCGTCTCTTGAAAAGGGCATGACCTCATCGAGTAGCGATGATATCGACCTCTACTTCAAAAAATCAACAGTCGTCGGCGAGATTTTAGTACACAGAGCTTCAGGATGCACCACTCCTACTAATCTCATATAAGACAAAAGGAACAATGACAAGGAAGATTAGGATCATTCCTTTATCTCATGACAGGTCTCTAGAAGAATCATCTTCAATCACGGCTTTTCATCTTCCAAGTTTTATCATTGAGGTTTTGTTTATAAAAAGAGCCTTCTTAAATCCAACATTTACCATGACACCTATCCAAAGTTAAAATATATTTTAAAAAAGACATATATCTATATAAGTTAATCGATCGGATTTTAATCAGATCAAATGTAAGTGTTTCCGTATTTGGTTCATTTATAATCAAATATTTATTAAACAAATCGGATATTTAAACAATTCGGATGTAGGTGCATCCGAATTCGCTTTAATCGAATCGAATGCAAATCAAATACTGATGCTTAGGCGGATAGTTGACAGCCCTACATATATTTGACAGAACATTCCCACAATTTATCAAGTTGCCAACAGTTACAATGCTTCAAAGAGTTGTTTTCCAAAGAAAATTTTGAACCTTTGAAGAAGATGCTTGGGCCCATATCTCTTTCCAAGACAACACCTAGGGGTTGTGAGTGTCATACAACTCATAGCTAGATTTTCGCTGAAAAGATCCAAAGGAGAGAGAAATCCAACACTTTCTATCCTTACCATGATGTCCAAAGACTCCAAACTGAAAATTGTTCAAAGTACCCAAAAGGTTAGTGAAAGCTTCAATCTCCCAATCAATTAGGTCTGAGGGAGCCCATCTAGCCTCTCCTCTATCAAATGAGATCCGCTATGAAGACTTTCTTGTTGCTGGCCACTCTATATATTTCTGGGAACTCCCACCACAAAAGGGATGCTAGGACACCATTTGTCCTCCCAAAAGAAAGTATGAGATTCTCTCCCCACTTCTATATGAATGCATTCTTTAAATGAGGCTAGCTGAGAAATAGTGCCTTTCCAACAACTAGTAGCATAATTCTTGCTTTCCCAACTATTAGCAAGCCCATATTTGCCAAAATTAATTTTCTCCAAAGGCTTCCTTCTTCTTCCCCAACTCTCCATTAACCACTTTGACAAAACAATTTTGATTCTTAACTTAATGCGCCTTATACCCACCCCACCATCCTCTCTCTTCAGCTTGCAAACCTTATCCCAAGTGACCAAGTGATGTCTTGAAGCATCCATCCAACCCATCCAAAGGAATTCCCATTTAGGTTTTTTAATAACATTAGCCACCACAACAAGAATGACGAGGGATAAAAAATAAGTGGGAAGGCTGGCAAGCACAGATTTGATAAGTTCAATTTTGTGCCTTTTGGAAGATACAGGCCTTGCACAAAATCCGTGTACCAGATGACATCTAGTGGGGGCATCTACTGATAACATTATCAAAACAGAAGAAGTTATGATGATTAAATCAATACATTGGTGATAATTGGTGTAAATAGATCCCCCCCCCTTGTATATAGGGAATTATCTTCCACAACCTTTTCTGAATAAACTTTTCATTTTTATTTATTTATTTGATACTTACATAAAAGTTTACTTCCCTGCTTGAAACTATGATGCACCTATAGTGAGGCTATGCAGCAGCAGCTCTAAGGCGACAAAAAAAAAGGTTTATCACTAGAGCAGGTTAAGACTACTATGATGTTATCATTGACCTCATTGCACCATAAAAGAAAAGCAAGGGGTAATTGCGGAAGAAATTTTTCCAATATGTTAAAAAGAAAATGAACTTGCAAAAAGTGCAATTAAATAAGAGCAGATGATGACCGTATACAGACTGAATCTATTCTTCAAATAAGATAAACAGCAACAAAAATTCAGAAGTTCAAAGACGCAAAAGCACTTGAATAACTCATTTCCTTGGGGAATTTAAAGAACCAGAGAAACATACCACATACTCCCAACCATGTTTCTCAGCAAATGCCTTTGCAGCTTCTTCGCTGTCAAAACTGAGTCCTGCATCACCAACATTGGCATATGGATCCCCAGTGGATGTCCAACCCATCAATGGATTTTCCCACCTACAAAAAATATAAGCATATGATAAGCACTGCTTCTTTTTTTTTTTTTTTTGAGGCAAGAGATAAACTTTATTGAAAGCACAAAAGAGCACAAACAAACCATCACCAAAAAGGTGAAGGAGGAATGGAACTAAAAGGGAAGAAAACATAAAACCAGACACAACCCCAAAACTACAACTCCTCACACCAAATAGAATACCACTTCCTATCCACAAAATCATCCCTGATAGAGAGCCAATCAAAAAGGGTTTTGTATATGGATAAGGAAAGCTCCTCATAGCTCCTCCCCCTGCCCTAAAAATCCTACAGTTCTTCTCTTTCCGAAGGCTCCAACAGATTGCCCCCGGAAGGAAAGCCCAAATGATAGAAAGAATCCCCTCCAAGTCACGAATCCCCCATCCCGAAATCAACTACAAAAATGAAAGTGTGGCATTTTATCACACTGAATTATTCCCTAAGCCACTGGGAATTATGACCATCAGTCAAATTTCCAATATCATCCACAACTTCATATATTTTCCAGCATTCCGTTGTATCAAATAAAACTATAGAGCTGTGTTTGGATTTGTGGAATTAAAGGGTGGAATTACCAATTCCACCTCAATTCCAAATCCACCATTCGGATGAAGATTAGCAAGGAGAGAAATGAAATTAGCGGAATTGAAGCACTGACTTTGAATGCTACTTCGGCAAAAATGAAATCTTTAAGTGGGATTAATCAATTCCAAATCCACCATTCAAATGAAGATTAGCAAGGAAAGAAATGAAATTAGTGGAATTGAAGCACCGACTTTGAATGCTTCTTCGGCGAAAATGAAATCTTTAAGTGGGATTAATCATTTCTCAATTCTGCCTACGCAAAAGAAATTAACCATACAATTTGACAATAAATAAATAAAAATTGAGCCCATTCAAAGTCAGAATTGAGAAATGGCGGAGATTGAACAAAAAGGCCAAATTGCTCTTTTAGCTTATGCAGGCCTGATCTCCAAACATGAGTCCAGCTCAAAATACAATTGGTTGTTGAAATGGAGGAGATTGCCTCAAGCGCTTGTTGGTTGAAAGAAGGGGATAGAAACACTCATTTTTTCACATAATAGCTAATTTGAGAAGCTCCATCAACACTATCAGGAAGCTCAAGATCAATGGAGAATGGGTATTGAACATTGCAAGAATCAGAAATAGCATTGAAGATTATTTCAAGGAGTTGTTCACGGAACCTTTTCCAGATCGTCCAACTATAGATGGAGTTGATTTTGATCACATTAGCACAGATCAACAGAGATGGCTTGAAAGGTCGTTTTCAATGAAGTGAGGGCTGCTCTAGATAGTATAGTGAATGATAAGGCCCCGGACCTTGATGGCTTTCCTATCAAGTTTCTTAAGGAGTGTTGCGATGTGGTGGGAAGCAACACAATTATTTAAGCATTCTACTCCAAGGACCAATGGTGTAGAAGTCTCAATGCCACTTTCATCTCTCTCATCCCAAATAAAGAAGATGTTGCTAAGATCAAAGATTTTCGCCCGATCAGCTTGGTGGGGTGCATTTATAAACTTTTGTCCAAAGATTTTATCTCTCCGCCTTAAACTTATGCTCCCTTTGTTATCTCAGAATCACAAAACGCCTTTGTCCCCGGCGGGCAAATCATGGACTACTCCTTGTTAGCCAATGAGTGTATTGATGCAAGACTAAAGTCGAGAGAGAATGGGGTGGTTTGCAAAATCGACTTAGAGAAAACTTATGATGGTGTAAACTGGTCTTTTTTGGATATCATCCTTCAAAAGATGGGTTTTGACTTGTGATGGAAGAATTGGATGAAGAAGATCTAGGCATCTGCCCCTTCTTTTTCTTTTCTAATCAATGGGTTCCCAAAAGGCTTTTTTTAAGGGCAGCAAGGGCCTTCGGCAAGGGGACCCACTCTCCCCTACCTCTTCATAATTGTTACCGAACTCCTAAGCAAGTTTGTGAGAAAGGTGAATCAGAAGTTCTGATAGAAGGTTTGGTGCCCAAAGTATGAGGCCCTTTGGTTCCATTTATCAAATTCACGGATGATTCTTTGTTCTTGTAGAAAGCATATCAGAAGAACATCGGGAACTTGAGATGTATCATTCTAATCATGGAGGCGGTGTCAGGGCTTAAAGTAAACTTAGTGAAATCCAAGTTATTCCCGATGGGTAATGTTCCTAATATGGCAGAGTTGGCTTCAATGATGAGTTATGAAATGGATTCTTTTCCCATCACCTATCTTGGCCTCCCTTTGGGCGCTAAATCATCTTCCAAGGCAATTTGGAATCCCATTATTGAAAAATGGAGAAAAGACTTTTTGGTTGCAAGTGGAGGTTCTTATTCGAAGGAGGCAATATGGTTCTCCTACGAAGTGTTCTTCTAGCCTTCCAACTTACTCTCTCTATATATGCTGCCTCATCTTCGGTTTCTAGCAGGATTGAGAGGATTCATCGAAACTTCTTGTGGCAAGCGGATCAAGAGAGGAGGAAGATAAATTGGGTAAGTTGGTCAGGGATTTGCAAGCCTTTTAATCAAGGAGGTCTGGGAATTAGATATATTTGTTTTGTTGATAAAGTTGTTCTAAATAAATGGCTTTGGAGATTTAAGGTTGAGAGAAATTCTTTTTAGAGGAGAGTGATTGCAACCAAATATGGAGAAGAGCTAAATGGTTGGATAACTTGCAATCAAAATGGGCCCGCAAGAAGTGGGATTCGGAAAAACATTCTCAAAGGAAATGAACTCCTTTCAAAGATCCATTAGGTTCAAAGTAATCAATGGCGAGAAGGTGCATTTCTGGACTGACGCTTGGTGCTCCAATGTGGCCTTGAAACACTTATTCCATACCTTTTTCAATCTTGCAGAAAATAAAAATGGGTCAGTTCAAGATCATATGGTAAGAACCTGGTCTTTTTGCTCTAGGAATATGCATTTGCGGAGGAATCTTAATGATTGGGAAGTAGATGCCATGGGTCGGATGATAGAGATCGTGGATGCCTCTATGTTAGGGGATAGTGAATCTGATGATGAGAGAATATGGATCCTAGACTTGGAAAAGGGCTTTTTTGTAAAGTTCCAATACATTGCTTTATTTCACGGTGAGGGCCCTTCCTTCCCTAACCTATTTATTTGGAACAAGTTGGCTCCTTTGAAAACTGCTTTCTTTCTTTGGCAGTTTTCGTGGGATCAAGTCTCTACTTTGGATAACCTCATTAAGGTCTCATCATGCCGAATCGTTGCAACTTGTGTAATTCGGCATGTGAGACAGCTTCTCACCTATTTGCTCACCGTAAGATTGCAGCATCCTTATGGGACTACATGTTGATTCTTTTTTGAGCAAGTTGGGCTGCCCCCGGCTCTATGATGGAGATCTTTCATAGCTGGCCGCATCAATCTTTCATCAATATATCCAAGCCAGCGATTTGTTGGTCCATTTGGGAAGCCCGGAATCAGCAGATATTTAATGACTCATTAATTACCTTCTCCAAATTGGTAGATTCTATTCTAACCATGATATTTGAGTGGCTCTTTGTAGCCCATCCAAGTAATCCTGCCCCCTTTAGGGTGTTGATTTTTAATTGGGATTCTTTGATTTTTCAGCTATTAGGATTTTTTGTATCTGGTGGGTGTATTTTGTTGGGGCATTTCTCATGCTCCCGGCTTGCCTTGTGTATGCTTTTGGGCTTTGCCTTTTTCAATAAATTTTCCTTATCGTTCCAAATAATAATAATAATAATAATAAGTAAATTGACCAAACTACCTGTATGACTTTAGTACACAAGACTAGAGACAGAGACTTAATCTTTGCTTTTCTTGAATTTTTGTGGAACAAATTTTAGCAACAATGAAGACGTCCAAACCTCATCAACTCCCCCTTCTCTTCCAAAACATAGCCATGAGGTGTAGTCCTAGCCTATTTGGAGAGGGAGAGAGAGAGTATTTAACCATACTGGGTTATCCTTTGTTGTGTTCTGTTTCAGCTATGGCAACATTTCAGAAGATGTTAAAAAATAAAAAGTAAAATTTTCCATTTTGTTGATATAACATAGCATTGCTTACTAGTAAACTACCTATATTGTCCACCCATGCATGAATTTGAGCATTAGCTCAATTTGGTAGAGCGCTTGGGAGATTAAGGTTGCCTCCAATACATCTCAAGAGGTGGTGGTTTGAATCCACGAAGACCCTTAAAACATAATATTTAACTTCATTATATTTGAAAGAGATTTTCCCATCTCGTGAATTATAGTCATGTGGGTCCCACATGACTGCAAGGAGTCTCACGTATGACCCATACAGTTGATGGATCTATGGTGTAGGGTCATCAGTTGTATCCAATGCTAAATGTGTTTATTGCTACAAAGTACAAACTTATTCAATTCCATATCCCCAAAATTATATATATATATATATATATATAGAGAGAGAGAGAGAGAGAATTCTACAATTCATTTCCATCCATTTAATTATGCATCCAAACAGCAGAATTTCTAATTCTATAGAATTGAATTCAATGGTTTGGAATTCAGAAAAATTAAATTCCATAACCAAATCAAATTCCACAAATCCAAAAGCAACCTAGATTTCTTACAAAAATTACATATCTCACAAACTTTTCTTGATTATCATGAAAATAAGTTGAACTTTTCACAAGATTTGAAGTAAATTGTTTTATATTTTCCTATTTCTAATTTTCATTTTCATTTTCCATTATAAAATTATTCTCAATAGAAAACTGAGATAAATTACTAAAAAAATATGAGTTTCCATGTATTCTGAGATCATTTTTGTTTGAAAATTCCCAAGAATGAGATTTGCAAGCATGTAATGAGATACTGCTGGCTAACTGAACTAGAATTCTTTTTTAAACAAGCCCAAGTACAAGATAAATATATTATTTTCATAAATGACAGGAATAAGAGTCTCACGGTAAGCTGAGTAGCAATGCAAATATGAAAACCAATTCATGTAGTGGTTAACCGCATGAGCTACTGATGGTGTCTACATTTTCTTTTTCTTGAAAGGTTAAATTTATTGTTCTGAACATTAAGGGGTGAACCTCAAGTACTATATAATAAGGACTCCAAATAGATGAGACAAGCTTTAAATATTGGAACTTTGATCCAGAAGTATTAGTTAAGAAAAATAAATTCAAAGGTGAATAGCCAACAACATAGAAACCTGAAATTCATATACAAATTTATCACAAATATATTCCCCTATGTCTGAACGTTCTATAGAAATCTTGAGTGCAACATAAACTTAGATTTCTTAGTCAAATTGACTAAGATGCCCACCCTCTACAATTCACAGAATGTTGAAACCACAAGACGTTGATAATGGGCATTTCTTAGCCAAATTAACTAAGATGCCCACCCTCTACATTCACAGAATATTGAAACAGCAAAACGTGGATAATAGAGCATACTTCTGGGTTGACATAAAATTAATTTTCCACTTTCCAACTTTTCCAGAACCTTGTTGGGTTGCAGTTCGAGCAGGTGAATAAATTACAACCTGCCAGGCATAGAAGAAAATGAAGTGAAAAGGTCTTGGTGGCAACGGCAAGCACAGATTGTGTAATTGATGACCTAAAGTAATTAGTTAACAGAAAAAATATCTTTGCAAGTATAAACACGCATAAACACTTAAATAAAGAGAAATTTGCACTAACAAATAAATGTACAGACAATTAAAGTATTTTTTATACTGAGTAATTGTGTGCCATAGTTTAGACTAATCTGATGCGGCAGTAAAAAGATGCAAGAATTAACATTCTTTGTCCATCAATAAAAATAATAATAACCAACATTCTGTTCTGTAATTTGAAACGGTTTTCTCATGAAAATCAATATCAGAACAAACTGAAAAGGAAAAATACATAAAATGTTGGTCTAAGTTCTAACAAGCAATAGCAAATCCCATTAGGAGCATATAACACAGAGTTTTTGAACTTTCGATTAAAAAAAGTTATTAGTCAGAAGAAACAAAAGTAGTATGGAAGTGATGAGTGACAAGTGAGAAGATAGCATACCCAAATTTTTGACACACCTCAAGAAACCAGTATCTTCAGATGCACAGATGAAGCACATGTGAATTCTTCAAATACAACAAAAATGTAATATGTGACAAAAGGAAGTAATATTAGGTCGTCTAAGCTTTAAAAAAATAAAATAAATAACTAATCTCTATTAGTGATAAAATCAACCAAACCCCAGTTCAATGACCTTAGTTTACCCATATAACAGGAAAGACAATTGGTTCTTTGTTGATTTTTAGTTAAATTGTAGCATCGCACATACGCCAATTCCAAATATATATGAAACTCGTGAAGAGAAAAGACCTAGTATTGACAAAAATACCAAGACCAATCCCCTATAAAACAAGGAAACCAAGAATAATCCCCTATAACAAGATATCAAGAATAATTCCCTATAAAACAAGATAGGCATCCATTGCTCCACACATAAAACCACAGAAAGGACAAAAGGAAAAATATGTGGTGTATAGTTCATAAATAAACAACTGCCACCAAATGAGGTTTCTCACATCTAACTATTTAACTAGTACAAAAGAAGAACCAAATCCATTATTTGCAAGCTTCCCAGGTTTTACATTACCTCCCCAATGAATTATGCAACTCTTTTCACCAAGACCATGAAAAACATTTGCCCATTTCCTGGAATTTTGTAGGCTTCCAGGAGAAATGCCACCTCCATTGAACTCTCAATGAACTCAATCAAACAAGATAAGTATAAAAGTGTACACTTTTCCTTCTAAATGATGCAAAGGACGTTGAACTATAGCCTTAGATTCTATTCAGAGTGTTTATAGCATGACAAACAAACGGAATCCGGGAAGTCGCAAAAAAAGTTATATTCCCCCACCAATTCATCAAAGGTTCCTAATAAGTATAACCAAGCCAATTGAAATAGATGTTTTGCACAAATTGACCTACCATGCAGGAATGACAGGTGAATTAAAAGAAATTACCACTGGAATCATCTCTTTTGACTTGTTTCTTAGGCATCAAGAAGATTCGCAATTTCTAAGAAATCAAAATGGAGCTTAATTTACCAAGAATTGTTTGTTCTTCCAAGTGAAACCCCAACTCTATACAGTGGAATCAACAAAGTATTCTCTTGAAGAGGCATTTGGAGTGTCTTTCTTTCCATCTTGACTCAATATTGTAACTGTTACATTTCTCATGTTTACAGATGTGCTTACTGGACTCATTCCATATCCACTCAACAACCACAAGGTATACCCTTAACTGACAAGGAACATAAATAACCACAAGGTGTACCCTTCTGGGAATAATATCTTATTTTGGCCTGACAAATGATTCTCTTCCTGGCCCTTAAGTTTGGAAACCCCTCTCGCTTTTGCTATCTCAGGAAACAAGAATGTTTAGGTGGCTGATTGTTAGGACTCCCAAGGGGGGATGGTGGGATGGAATTTTCATCTTAGAAGGCATTTAAACGATTGGGAAATAGATCAAATGGCTCTCCAAAAG
>JAOXJP010192295.1:0-12230 GCA_025762735.1 Platanus orientalis | reverse complement strand
TCCATGATGTTCTTAGGTTTTGGAGTTGTGTTATTGTGAATGGAGCTTTATGGTATGGTTTGGATGGTCTCTAACATATGTGAAGGAGTTTGGGAGCTTGATTCATTTATGTTGTAGGGATTGTGAGGTTTCCCATGGTGAAGATTGGGTTTCCCCATTGATTTCCTTTGAATTATTTCATTATTGCACTTTAAGATTGGGTTTCTTTGATGTCTTTAGATTTCTTGCATGAGCCTAATGTCTCCTGAAGTAAATTCTTTCAAATATATGTTGGCTTATAACAATTTATGATGCTTTATTGACTTTTTATATGTCTATTTTTCTCTTTGGTATGTTTTCATGTTATACCATGATGAATTGTGTTAATTTTATTGATCCTCATGTGGTAATATTACTATTTACATCATGTGATATCTCTTAGTGGCATATACATATTATCATTGACATTGTATACTCCGGGATTTTTATATGACTCTTTACATAAGATTTCTACATGAGTTTTTAAAAATGACCTGAGATATTTAGTTTTTGATCTACATGAACTTTGTTATAAAATGATTTAACATCCATGAACATTCCTTATGCCCTTAGTTATGAGCCAAGTACCTTCACTTGAATATTGGCATTTGACCCCTTTCATGTGATTTATTACTTCATTCTTTGGATTCTTCATGAAATAGAATATGTAGATATTTTTACAAATGGTATACGTATGTAGTAACTATATTACTTTATAAAAGCATGAGTTTAGTTTATCGCTTATTTAACCTATGGATTTGTTTGACACCCTTATCCTGGAGACTTTTAGAGGATTATCCTGATCTGAGGGAATGATATGAGAATATCTTTTGTCCGGGGAAATGATATAGGACTACCCTTTCTCTAGGGGAATGATATAGGACTATCCTTTTGTCGAGGGAATGATATGAGACTAGTATGAGTCTTTATGACTATAGGTACCCAATCATTAGGTCACATTAATAAGTGAGGACGGTTCCTGTGGCCCAATATATGTAATGTGATGTGCTATGTCGGAGACCCTTATTCTGATTATGTGATATACTTTGTCGGAGACCTTTTATGGTTTATATATGATATGCTTTGTCGGAGACCTCTTATGATTTACTTATGATATGCTTTATCGGAGGCCTTTTATGGTTCATATATGATATGTTTTCCCAGAGACCTTTTATGGTTTACTTATGATATGCTTTGTTGGAGACCTTTATGGTTTATATATATGATATATTTTGTCGGAGACCTTACATGGTTTATGTGATTTGCTTTGTCAAAAACCTTTCATAGTTTATTTATACTTAGATATGTTATGCAATGAGACACTATTTTAATTTGCATGCGGCACATATATTATTGGGCATATGCATGTAGAGTACTTAGCATGTAGCATATGCATGTAGAGTACTTAGCATGTAGCATATAAAATGTAGCATATGCATGTAGAGTATTTAGCATGTAGCATATGCATGATTTAGCTTGATCTACTTTAGATACTTTTATGGTTATCCTGTGACATGTGTACACTCGATTCATGATAGTAATACATGTTTAGTAAATCTGATATACTGTCATATCTACTTTGATTCCTTAGTCTTTCTTCCTACTTATTACTGTGATTGTCTTTGGCTTCCTTTAGTATTGTATAAACTGCATACCCTCCCGCTAAGCCTGTCAAACTTACCCCAATTTGGCACCACCTGCAGATGGAGATACGGAGGACAAGGATCACTAAGAGTTGTTAGGGAGACGACAAGGGGAAAGATCAGATGGGCACCTAAGCCCAAGGGCTTATCTTTTGGTTTACCATTCTTTTGACTTTTGACTCAAGATATTTGTTTCATTTTAGTTTGGTTTGTATTATTGGCCGCTTGAGGCCTTATGAGGGATGTAGATGTTGAGCTTCTTTATTAACATATGATGGATATGAGTTACTTTGCTGCATTTACTTGGATTATGTCATTGATATTATTATTCCGTTGCGATGAGATTATAAAAAACGGACTTAATTGAATGTGACTAAAATGGAATGAAAAGATAAGGAAATATATTTATATGAAAATGTTGTGTGATCAAGTGAGAAGGTTGATGATCCACTATGAGTTCGTTGGTCTCTTTGCTATGAGAAACAGGTTCGGGGTGGGTCATTCCCATGTCATGGATTTAAACACGACCCACACCACAGCCCATGGATTCGGGTCGTGACACCACCAATTAATTAGTCACATTCTGGGGATGAGGGTTACTCACTCTCCAGGTAAGTACCTTGGACTTCCCTCCTCTACTGGTAAGCAAAAGATTGATTTATTATCATATATAGAGGAAAAAAACAAATTCAAATATTTAGAGCTAGATGGCTTAGTTTCTATCCCATGCAAGGAAAGAGGTGTTACTTAAATCAGTGATTGCAACCCTCCCATCGTATGCTATGGCTTGTTTTCAAATTTCAAAAGATATATGCCATGCATTAGATAAATTACAATGAATTTTTTGGTGGGAACAACATAACTGGGAGCAAAAAATTCACTAGGTAAAATGGGACGAATTAAAAAAAATCTAAACAGGACGGTGGTATGAGATTTCATGACCTCTTCATGTTTAACCGAGCCTTGCTAGCTAAACAATGTTGGCACTTGATATCCAACCCGAAATCATGCATTAGATAAATTACAATGAAATTTCTGGTAGGGACAGTGCAACCGGGAGCAAAAATTTCATTGGGTAAAATGGGACGAATTAAAAAAATCCAAATGGGATGGTGGTATGGATTTTGTGACCTCTCCATGTTTAACCGAGCTTTGCCAGCTAAATAATGCTGGTGCTTGATATCCAACCTGGAATCATTATGGGTGAAACTTATGAAATCTATCTATTTCCCGGGGAATCACTTCACGGGAAGTAAAATTAAACCAAATGGTACATGGGAATGGAAAAGCTTACTCCTTGGAAGGGAAGTGCTTAAAAAGGGCTGCATGTGGATTATTGGCAATGGTCAAGATGTCCAGGTTTGGGGAGATAATTGGGTTTCCAGCCTGCCAAATGGAGCCCTTCAAACTCCACAGCCTCATCTTGGCCTATCTATGAAGGTGAAGGACCTCTTTCAACCTCATGATATGACATGGAACCTTCAGCCAATAGAAAATTTAATCATTCCTATGGAAAAGCAAGCCATATTAAAAATTCCCTTGAGTAGACACATGCCAAACGATCACATTATTTGGAAAATTGATAAGATAGGCCAATTCTCAGTCAAATCTGCCTTTTGCCATATGGTGGGTCAAAGCGGGACTGCTCCTCCAGAGCAAAGCTTGCTTTGGAAAAGAATATGGGCCATTCCAGTCCCAAATAAGATTAAGATTTTCTTGTGGCGTGTTTGGCATGAAGCCATTGCAGTGAATAAAGCCTAAAACAAACGGTTTCCTGAGAAAAATCCAATGTGCCCGATCTACAAATCAGTGAAGGCATCAGTCTTACATTGCCTTGTACAATGTAAATATGCTAAGCAAATCTGGCTAACAGTTCTTGATCGAAACTTCCGCTCCCCCCAAGACCCGAGTAACTTTAAAACTTGGTTCTCGTATTGGCTTGAATACAAATAGAGCTCAAAATATGACAAAGGAATCATTGTGAAAAAAATTGCTCTTCTTTCCTGGCTCATATGGATCCAACGTAATTCTGTGATTTTTAAAGGTCGGACTTTTAACTGTGATATGATTTTGTCTTCTTTCCACAGGTATTTGAGGGACCTGGACCGGTGCAGCGATCAACCTGACCATGAATCAGCTCTTTTTTGACCCTTAGTGAGTTTTTTGGTTGGAGTCCTCCGGGTGAAGGATGGATTAAAATCAATGTTGATGTAGCAGTTCCCTAGGATAGTTCAGCTATAGCCATAGCGCATGATCACCGGTGTAAATGGATGGGGTTGGGGATCAGTAAACTTGATTGGCAAGAAGCTGAAGGAGCAGAAATGGCTACAGTTCTCCTAGGTTTGCGTTTGTGACGCAGCAGAAAAGCAAGGAGAAGAACATGTCGTCTCCTTTGTTTGGGAAAAACCCTAAACTTCACCAAGGAAGAGAAACTCGTTCTAAAACTTTTATTACTAAAAAACTGAATCGCCTTGAAGGCTACAATGCTTTAAATAGATAAAAGAAACCCTAATTCGTGTTAGGCACGGAATTAGGCTAATTTGGCAAATTTTACCAAAAATAGCAAAAACGAGTTATTAACAAAATCAAATACTACTATCACTAGGAAACATCCTAGAACAAACGGGATCTTATTCTGACTTCTAAATAGAAAGTTATAGCAAAAAGGAAAATTACTAAAAATAACAAAAATGCTGATTTAAAGGCCTAAACGAAGGAATTTATGCGAAAAGTGGCGGTGTGATATGATCCTCGTGAAATTTCGCTTAAGCTCACCAAATTTTACGCAATTCCAATCTCGGGGCTCATGATTTCTACTAGAGTTTTTCTCTTTCTTGTGTGTAACTCACAAAACTTCTTGTGACATGTGTTCTACATCAGTTTTCTATCCGTAGCATTAATTCCACCTCTCAACTTTAACTTCAAAAAATTTAATTCCCCCACACCCTTCTAATGGCAGCCAAACACTTTTTGAATAGTTGAGTGAAATCATATTTCACTTCAACTTTTCCAACTTCCCATTCAATCAAACATAACCTTAATGAACTATTGTTTGTAGGGCCGTTCGGTTCCACAGAATGCCACTTCATGGAGTGGGACGAGTACAACTGGCTGGAGGGGCAGTCAACATCACACAACTGCAGAATGCTATCTGGGGGATTCGACCTCTGTCCTCTCTCCTAAGAGGTTAACAATGCCACAGCCACCCACACTGGGGGCATTGGCCCAAACATCGTAATGCTGGGTTGCTTTTATGTTTACTGGACCGGAAGAATTTGGGATCGGTTTATGAACGCTTCCCTTAACAAATGCTCACCACTGCACCCTGTCAGGGATGGACACATCAGTGTTGAAATGTGATTTTTACTTTTTTGGAGGGTGAATATTCATTTTTCGATGCTGATGTGCCCGCTGCCTGAGAAGAGCGGTGGTTAGCGTTCTTTTTTATCCATTCACGAAGAATTTTCTTGGTGTTACATTGAGGACCAGTGTAATTATGCAGGCCAATCGTTCCAAGAGGTTGAAAAAAAAAAACATTAGCAAGAAGATTTCAAAAATTAGTATGAAACCCTAAGACACAAGATAAACATGACGTCTAACGCTTCTAGACCTTCAAAGTCCAATGTTAACTACAAAACCATTTGCTTCTTGAAACCCACCATACAATTTTTCTCAAGCATGACTCTTATCTAACATCATCCTCCAAGTCCCCCTGGTCCTGATCATACTGTTAAGCAAGCTTTTGCTATCAACATTAGCAACGTAGAAAATACAGTTACAATATATCTTTTTAAAAATTTCTGGAATAAATTCCAATTCAGAAAGTAAACTGTAAATTGTATTATTCTCAACTCCTCTAGAAGAATTGTCTCTTCAAGAGAAAGATGGCATCTCCAAGGGGGAGGTCTAGGTTTCAAATCCCATGGAAAGTAATTCCACAGTGTATATATATATATATATATATATATATATATATAATAATGACGCATGCCCCTTGACCCAGAGAGAGAGAAAGAATAGCATTATTGTCGACATGTTCCGACATAGATTCTAAGCACTTTTAACCAAGAAACCGCTGGAATAAGTAATTAAAGTTGGTCGGTCATTTTTGTAAGTTGAAGCAAATATTTAGAAAAATCAATTCCATTGGGTGATAATGACTCGGCCTAAATGATGATAAAATTCAATTAGAGTTGAAGGAATCGTGTAGAAACCTGTGATTCGAGAAGTGCAGATGCAGAAGAATTTGAGGGATTTGGAGGGGTTGGGATAATTTTGAGAATGTTAGATAGAGTTTTTGATAGAGTTGGTAAAGATTTTGGTATACTGCTTGGTGCCGAAGCCGGAAAGGAAGAGGCATAAGAATAATATGTAGACATTGAAGACTGTTCGGTGCTAGCTTTTCATTTTCATCTTCTAGCTATTCCTTCCTTCCTGGGAACCATCAATTAAGTCTCAGAGCGTTTACTGGGATCCACCACTGATGTCTCTGCGTAACATATTGGCCGATAAACTTAGGCGGAAAGCACCGAACCAAACATACAAAAAGCTTTTACATGTGCACCGAAAAGGACATACAGTGTCATGTGAGAACCCAGCAAGAATTTAAGTCCCAAAGCCTTCAAGGGACCCACCACAGTTGGATATGCTTCCGCCATATTTAGCGGTGCTTTTAGAAGGCCTAAATGGGTTAGTTGGACAAAAAAACTAACCTAATTCCTCCAAAATCTCTCTCTCTCTCTCTCTTGCATGGATGGATAAGGATGGGCCAAAGAGTGGAAGAGATTCAAAATATTGAATGGTGACACTGGTGTGAGCCGTTGGGTGCTGACTCCTCTTATCACAACTTAATGCCACGTTTGGTATGTGGGCATGGCCCCCTCTAGACAATGACGTACTGACAAAACCAGGGGCAGACGTAGTGATAGGGTTATGAAAATTGAAAACTACTTTCCCCTTACCTAATCTCAAAATCTGTTTTAAATTTAATAAGGTTTACCCAAACTCCCTCTCTAACGTAAAGAAATTTTGGTGACCTTGTTTATTCGCTTAATTTGGAGGAGACCCAAAATTAGGATTTGAATGTTTGACTATGGAACTCCTTCCTCTTACAACATTTAAAAGGGTGAAAGACTAGAAAGAAGGTTCTTCGGATCTTGTTCATAGAGGAAAGATAAAATAAAGAGAACTTCCTTCTTAGTGTGAAAGCTGTGATTTCTTTGCTTAAGGGAAAGTGGTTACTTGAGAAACCAAGAAGGAAAGAGAATTATTATCATGCTCTTTCACAGGAGTATACCTTGTACACATGACTTATCAACTCATTAATCATCATATTAATCAAAAGAACCCAATCTATGATTGAGATTACACTGTACTTGATTTCATGGGTCCAAGTTTTAGCTCTAGAAAAAAGAACTTGGGTCCTACGAAAGATCTTTATGGGCTTTCAGGATGTGACACTTTAGAGCTCAACACGTGGTTAAAGTAGGTGGGGGGTTTAAATTTAGGGTACACGTTGTTCATTTTGGCCACATGGCAAGCGGTGAATATCACAGTATTTTTCACTCTAATCTTTTTCGATCGTTGAGGAGTGCTCTGTTAGTGGAGCATTGTCTTTGGTGCACCTAGGAAGCATTGTATATTATCTTTTAAAGAGGAAAAAGAAATAAAATAAGGTGTTATGGCCCTTAAGGATATGGATGAATTCTAGGGTGGAGAGCTTATCCTTTTGCTTTTTTTCATAATGTCATAAAGTGGATAACGCCGAATCTAAAATCTTGAAGAAAATGCCAAACTTATCCTCAAGCCCTCAGACTCCAATTTTTCCATAGAAAGTAGTATATTATGCATTTAAACTCCGCATAAAACCTTATGTCCTTATACATGAAATTTTGAGAAGCTTCCCATGTAAGAGAGGATTTAGTCAGAGAAAGACGACCCTTCTTCAACTACAAATTCCTTCATAAACGCATGGTTGTTGGTTGGGAATTGTTGAAGCATAGATCAAGAGACTTTTGGGATCATCTGTGTGAAAATGAATTCTTCTTCCAAGCCACAAAACAACCATGGGATCATGGATGAAGGAGATGATCATGATTCAGTGTTTTCTTCTTCGGATGTTTCAAGTAATTCTAACAATTCGTCTTTATCGGATTTCATGGATGATGCAACTTCCTCGGCTTCTTCGACACCACCATCGTCTTCATCATCATCTTCATCAGATCAACACTGTAATGGTCCTTTGTATGAGATGTCTTCTCTCATGCAACAACTTCCATTCAAGTGAGTACATCTCTCTCTCTCTCTCTCTCTCTCTCTCTCTCTCTCTCTCTCTCTCTCATGTTTTGACAATCTTGATGGGTTGTAGGAGAGGGCTTTCAAAGTATTTCCAAGGAAAGTCACAGTCGTTTACATCTTTATCCAATGTGAGAAGCTTGGAGGACCTTGTCAAACCCGAAAATCCATACAACAAGAAGTTGAAATACTGTAAAAGCTATGGAGGGTTATCAGAGAGCTACAAACCTTATTCTTCTAAAGTTCTCTCAAAGACCATATCAAAGAAAGCTTCAAGGAGTTCTTGTTCTTCACTCAATGTAAGGAAGAATAGCTTTTTGGGCAACAGTAAACCTCCAACCCCTCCCCAAAGGACTAATAATTTGTTTGCTTGAATGCTTGGGATAATATCATCTGTAAAGCTTTTTATGTACAAAATAACTTTTAGACAACTTACAAGGGTTAGAGATTATTCTCAATTTTTGTTGATATGAAGGATTAGAAATTAATATTTCGGCTACCTTGAAGGGTATGAGAGATGTAATATGTTCTTGGTCTTTGGTAGTTGTTAGATTGTTTGGGTGCAAAATATTTTAGACTTCTCATGTTTTAAGTATGGTTTCTAAGACAACTTTCTAATTCTTTCTGACTTGAAAAGAAACTTTCCAAGAGGAGAAAAGGATTAACAGCAATTGTCCAATTACTAAGAAATCTAAAAAAATTTTAAAAAAATCCATTTTCCCTGAATAGGAGGGCATCTCTCGGATTTGTGGTAAACCAAACACTAAAATGAACGTTACAAATTTTCTGGTCATTAATCAATGTTGCATTGCCTATGCTGTTTAAACTAGTGGTAGATTGATTATCTTTGGATGGCTGAAGCGAGGCCATGATCAGTAACAATGGGAAAAGAAGTAGGAAGCTCTATTTTTTCTTTTTTCCTTTTTTTTTTTTTTAAAGAAATTAAGGAACCAGAGCCCTTGCATCACAAGCACCACTCAGGAGGATTACAAACCCACGAACTCCCTCCCATGAGACACACCTTACTAGCGATAACGTGAGCAGCACCATTGGCTTTCCTACTAACATGGACGACCCTAGCACAACTTAGAAAGGTTGATTGATGAATTCAATAAACTTGTCCTTAAAAGCTTTTGGTTTGGATTTCTCCCAAACCCGAATACGTGTATCCTACAATTTCCACCCGTTTTGGCATGGGATCCTTGAAATATGTATGGCAACTTAGACTCCTCATCATATGTTGAGCGGGTAAAGACCCATTAATATATGAGCTCTATTGGGAGATTTTCTAAGATAAAACTTCAGAATGACCAGAGGATGTTCAAAAAAATTTGTGTTATGGAATTTTTTTCTTGCAAGAGCTTTCTACCATCTGGGGGATATGGTGAGATCAAATTATCGATTGAGATTATCTGGCCTTGTAGTACTTAGATTTTCCCCATGGTCTGCTAGTGAATCAATCAGTACGCGGTTGATGATACATAGTCAGTACTAGACATCATGTAATGAAGATTCTTTAGAAATCATATACCTCTAGATGAAGTAGCTTAGGAAACTCGTAATGGGTTATAAGGTATGAGTAACAGTAACTCCAAGTAAAATTTTGCCGAGTAGTGGATTGTATCTATTGCAGGAAAGTATTCAATAGACAGTAAGGTTTCAATATAAACAATAGGAATCACTAACAATTACAACAACAACAAAAATTTAAAAATTTAAGCTACATTGATAAAAGCACATTGTAAAACGAAATGGTTACAACCACTTCTACATTGAATTTCGTAATTCATAGCTAATGGTTTTAACAGTAATAACTTAACTATTCGAACTACAATACCAGCAATTGCTAGTAAATACATTACAGGTTGCAATATCTGAATACCTGAAGGGAAGCAAACAACACGAGCTGTTGAGTGTACCGAAAATGCTAATGCCATGTGGTACAATCTCCTATGAACCCTTTGGAGATATAGAAGCCAAAATCCAGAACAACTACTTCTCAAATAGTATAAACAAAGTCACACTAATCCAAGCACTCACAACAAAAAACAAGAAGAAGAAGAAGAAAAAGAATCAAATAGATGAAGATATGGGGGAAGAGATGAATATTATGTAAAATACATCACTTGTATGTGTTATCTTAATATTGTTATTTCAATATTCTATATGTGCACAATACTAAATATGAAAATTCTTGAATTAAATAAACGAAAATACTTACTTGACTCGAATGATCAAACCTTCACTTAACTAGATCAAGGCTAGTGTTTAACACTATTTCCTTAAGATAGATTCGTCTCTCACACTAGTGCTAACGGTCAATTTGGACGTCTACCTCCCAGGATACAATGATCTTTTACACACAAAAGCAGCACTACAATTGATGTGTCTAGCGAACCAACATGTTGTTATACTTCTCTCTTACACTAACACTAACACGAATGCACTAAAAACTTGACCAAAAATTGAATGAATGAAACCATGGAGGAACCTCTTATTTATAGATTTTTCATGTCTGTTCGGAACAGGTATATGGACATAACATTTGATTCCGAATAGTCACAATTGACCAATAGTTGCAATCTAGTAGTCACATACACATCCGTACAGAACAATCATGTGTGAAAGGAAATGATTTAAGAGACACCTACATGTCCATACATAATGAACATGTGTCAATAGGTGTGATTTAATAGCCACTTGTGTCTCTATTCAGTCCAACAGTTTCCAAGGGTATAGTTGTAAAACTATACGAATAGATACACCCCCACAAGGGAAAAACTGTAAAACATATTCAAGGAGACATGTCCCAACAGGTGTAACCAATTCTTGGAGAAAGCAAAAAAAACAATATTAATAAAAATTATATTTATTTATTTTTCTTATTGATCCAACCCGACCCGGCCCGATTCGGTTCAACACACGTGGATGTGTATTTAAATATAGGCTCGGCCCATGTTGGCTAGGTCCTCCCCCATCCACAAAACAGTGGTGCCCCTTGAGGCCCAAACTTATGTTCTTCAACATTAGTGTATATGAACACACATAAATTTCTAAGCTAGTCCATGTGAGACTATTCAAATTTCACACACTTTTACTAGTTTTACCAATGATTAAGCACTTTTGGAGACAATTTTTCATTCACCTATTGACGGTTTTGAGCATCCAACCATACGGAGTTATTCTCCTCATTTAGATGAACACAAACCCATGTGGATCCACCTTAAATGACAAGTGGGTCCCATTTTTTATTTTGGCTCAAAAATAGCCACCCAATCAAATTTTACACAGAAAATCTAGATATTTTCAAAACCGTTTCCAACAATCCTCCACATGAATAAAATTGACTTACTAAATTGCAAATGAAATGTTAATGCAAACACTAAGAGATAGTATTTTTGGAAAGTCACTATCTAGGGATAGATAGCTTGTGGCTTTGAACATTCCTTTATGAAAGACTATCAGATTTACTAGCTAACCAGTGAATGCGATGTTTTGAACTGTTCAACCATTTGTGTAAATCAAGACAATATAATTCACACAACTCCTTTCTGAACACCATTTGGTCCTCATGATTGTGTTCATTTTGGCTCTGAACACCGTCTGATCTCATGAGTGTTTTAGAGAATTCAGCCTTATAATTCTCATTTGAAGCTGTCCATTTACACTCACATAGGTAATTCTTATTAAGAGTATCCTACTATACTCCACTTGGATTTTCAAAATATAAAAATTATTAAAAACATAGTTTATCTTGATCTTCGTTGCAGGTATTAGGAGAAGTTTTCTCCGTAGGATCGTAGTAATACTATCAAGTCACACATGATTCGGTTGTCCCTTTGAACCTAAATCTTGGGATCTTCAGTCAGCTAGGTTGGGTTGCCATTATGATGACTTTTCAGACAAATGTTTTAAACTCATTCCCCTCGATGAGTAGTATACTTCATCTCTAGTCAAACCTTTAGTTAACGAATCTACAATATTCTCTTTTAACTTTATATAATTAATGAAAATAATTTCATGTGAGATCAACTACTTTACTGTATTGTGTCTATGACGAATATGTCGAGACTTACCATTATAGCTATGACTTTGTGCCCTACCAATTGCTGATTGACTATCATAATGTATACATGTTGCAGGCACAAGTTTCGACCACATTGAAATATCTTCTAAGAAATAACGAAGCCACTCTGATTCGTCCCCTACTTTATCAATCACGATAAGTTAGATTCCATTATGGACGTAGCAATGCAAGTTTGCTTGGACGACTTC
>JAOXJP010192284.1:0-12230 GCA_025762735.1 Platanus orientalis | reverse complement strand
GGTGGTGGAGGAAAGGAGGTGGAAGGGATGGTGGGGCTCACTTGACATGTGTGTGGTGGAGGTGAGGAGGTGAGAGGGGTGGTGGGACCCATGGGAGGGTGTAGGGTTTAGGATGGTGGTCCCTGGGTTTCCACCCCTTATTTGGAATATTCCAAATGTGGGGTGTGTGGTTTAAAAAAAGATCCCAGGATATTTTAGTAAAAAATGAGATATTTTGTCCAGATTTATGCCCTTTACAGTCTGAACTTACTTTTTTGAGTCATATGGCTGTCAACTTTTCAAAGTTTATGAGTTTTTTACATCTCCTAGACATTTTGGTCGCAATGCAACTGATGGAATTAGTATCGGGTTTGGGCAAGTGGGTCAAAATTGGCTTTGAATATTTTCTGATTAGCCAGTATCAATGAAAGAAGGGTAAAAAGATAAAATTGGTTTTTGAAATCTTCATATGAAAGATAGTCCTTGAGATTTGTGAGCCATAGACTCTAACTATTTACAAATCAGATGCCTGAGCTGAAAGTTATGCCGGAAACCTTGAATTATCTTAGACTAAATTCCGCTTGGACCTGTAACTATTTTTTTCTGGGTTTGAATGGGGTGTGATGGAAATCATGGGTGTTTAGGTCTTAGAGTTGCGATGCTATAGGGCTTGACAAGGATAGAATCTGAGTCCTGGTGAATTCCTAGGAGATTTCCAAAGGGAGGTCACATGGTTGAAAATATACCTTGGACTGGCGAAGAATTGAGTCATCGAGCTATGCTGGGTCTGTGAAAGGGTTTCTTCATTAGGGTATTTATCAAAGATATCAAAAATTAGAAAAAATGAGCTTGACCTTTATGGATTTGGACTTTTGGAGAGTTCTCAGGGGCTCATTGAGTGTTCATGGTTGATATAGGTGAGTTTGCTATATTTTGCTGACAGATTAGGGAAATTTGGGGGATTGTGCCCTTTGGGGTTTTTCTTGGAGAGGTTTAGGGCTTACCAGGGTGTGGTCACTGACCACCTGAGTTTCTGATTTGTGTCGGGTCTTCAGGGTTTTTCTGAGGATCTGATTTTGGAGAAAAATGGTGTATTTTGAGGGTGTAGGGGTAAAATGATAATTTTCTTACCTTTTTATGCTTCAATATGGAAATGTTGATGAGGGCTGGAGAATCCTAAAAAAAATGGGCTTCATAGCCTGTAGTTTGAGGTCTTTAGAGGTGTAGGGGTAAAATGGTTATTTGCCACTCCTTTGGGGATTTTGATGACAGAGGCCTTGGGGAGTTGTTAATTTCAAGGTGTTTTTGTTGTAATGGATATTTTGGGAAGGTTGTGAAGGAAATTGGTTTAAACAGGCTTTGATTTGAACTTCTGAGGGTGTAGGGGTAGAATGGTAATTTGTCAACCTTTTGATGCTTCGATGTGTGAAGGCTTATGAAGGTTGAAAAATTCAAGGTGTCTTTGTTGTAGAAGAGATGTTAGAAAGTGGGGTTTGGTTGGGTTTGATTTGGGCTTCTGAAGGTGAAGGGGTAGAATGGTAATTTGCCAACCCCTTGATGCTTTGATGTGGGAAGGCTTATGAAGGTTAGAAAATTCAAGGTGCCAATGAATTATAGTGCTTTTATTGTGTTTGCAACCAGAATGTTCTTTGAGAATGCCTGCCTATCTAAAGCTCAGGGGTATCTAAACTTTGGTCCTATTCAATGCTGTAATGAGTCCATCTGACTCCATTTATAGACTTGAGTCAAAATTTGGATGCGGACAAATGCCCCCTCTTTGGTATGTGTGGCGTAGCCATGCGTAGCAAAGGGAGAAGCTCCTAAATTTTAAGTCAGCAGAAGTATTACTTTCACTTTTGTATAACTCATGGACATTAGGTGAGCTATTTTTAGTAAACCTACCTTCCCATTTTGGTAGATAAACGAAAATGTTAAAACTAGTCTCGCCTCTTTAGATTGAGGGCTTTTTTTGTTGTAAATATCCGTCTCTTTTTTCTGAAATGCCTTCTTGAACAAAGAATCCATTTAATCAGCTTTTTGAAGAAATTTTTTGAAATGAATCAAATGGTTTTGAGAATTTTTGAAATTGGGTAATAGCTGATTAAGGGATTCTGTTTTTTTTGAAAAACGAGGTTTACCCATGAGTTATACTTGAGTTACTAATATCTCTTTTACCTTAAGTGATATTACTATAAGCATATGCACTGCACCGGGAGACATGTAAGTCATCAGCTTATGGTGCAACTGCTAGAAAACCTTGTAGAAAACATAATAGAAATCTGGTCATGCAAAAGCTATAAATTTATGCAAATAACACGAGGTCTATAAATTGTGTGAAAATCATCAAAACATTTAGCATAAAAATAATCAAACATTTAGTTAGTTAGATTTGGTTAAGTATGTTTATGTTTAGTCATAATTGATTATAAATGCAAAAAAAATGTTGATGAAAATAGAGACTTGTTAGTGATGTTAGTTGTTGGCTAAATGTCCCTTTGCCTCTCTTTTTGTGAGCCCATGCTTAATTGTTGTTGTTGTTGTACTATCATGAATCAATTGTTTCATTTACCCCTGTTCTGGAAAAAGATTTTTTCCTGCGGTTGTCATGAGCTATTTTTGTTGTTTGTTGTTTGTTGTTTGTTGATTATAACTTTTGCCTATGATTTGGACAATAGTCATAATAAACATTCCATAATCTATGTAGTTGATTATGTCATTTATCCCCATTTCGGATAAAGGTAAAAGCCCCGTATTTTCATAGATTGTGGAATAAACTGTATCCTTTGCTCCTATTCTGGACAAAAGTTACAAATGGAGAGACTCACAGAGAGATTTATAAAAACTTTCTCTAGAAAAGTTGTGGGACCTTGGAGGGTCAATGTTATGGATTAATCTGTAATGTTGTTGTCGTCTCAAGCAAGCAACGTTATATTTTTATACTCCTTGCCCCTATTCTGGACAAAGTTTACGAACTATGGGACTCAAGGAGAGATTTTGGGTGACTTTCTCTAAAAAGCCATGGGACCTTGGAAGGTCAGTGCTATATATTATTTATGAACAAACTTTTAATAGTTTATGTCATAAATTAATGGAATATATAGGCTCTGGATCAAACCTATAATGGTGTCCTCGTCCGTGGATCACACTACAGCCTGAGACTTGTCAGAGGAAATTTTATAAGCGACTCTTTCCTCGAATCTAGGGTGGGATCCCGTGGGATTGGTTGTTGTGCCTTGCCCCGTAATAACATCCTAGTTGTTGTTACGGGAGGCCTTTCACACAACATTTGGAATGAATGCGACTTACACATATGTCTCAATATAAGCCTTGTCATGAGGGTGGCCTGTGCTCAATTGATGAGGTTGTTGATGTGGCAGCCTATTTGATCGACAACACAATTGGGAGATATTGTTTCACTCTCTCTAGAAGTTGTGGGGGTCGAAGTTGACCATGCTAGACAATAGTTATTTGAACCTTATGTGATGTTGAAATCATGGTTCAAAGTATTGCTAGTCTTAGGGATCAAATTATAGTTTTACCTATGTTGCATCAGGTAATCCTATAGGGTGACCTTAGTGAGTCATGCGGCAGATAACTGGCTAAATAGCGGGGGCCATTTGTTGGTTCGGCCTACAACATTATAAACTGGGGTGCCCCCTACTGCATTAATGTGGCATTTGTCAGGACTTTGTGGGAGATGTTGTTTCGCTCTCTTCGAAAAGCTGTGGATGGTTGAGATTGACCAGGTGCTGTGAGGGCGATTTTCTAGTCTTAGGTGAACACAAGGGTTTTGTGCTCTGGACTGTAAAATTACATAGACTTGTGGAACGAAATGTGTTACTTGTCCTCGACAAGTATCGTGGTTCTGCCGTTCCTTGCAATGTCCCGACGTGATAAGCTGCAAGTAGAGGGACAAACAGGGTTTGTTGGGAGTTTTTAAGGCTTTCTCCGAAAGCCATGGGGATTTCGAAGAATCGATGACATGCATTTCTTACGCAAATTCCATTTGAGGGTTTACATCTTACAAGAAATAGATAGACTATGGGGTAGAATGACATTGCTCACACTCGAAGAGCAAATGCCGGCATGCCTTCTGTAAGTTCACAACCGACGTGAAGTTACCGAACCTTGTGTAGTACAGTTAGGGCTAGTGGTGCTGGGAGAGATTTTTAAGCCAGCTCCAAGGCTGTGGAGATCCCGAAAGATCAGTGCTAAATACGTTATGATTACTTTTAAGTGATCATTTCATGAACAACAGATAGACTTGATGGGATGATGCTCTGACACCTGACTACGCCCGAACAACTAGAATGTCAGAAAATTTTCCTTTCTTTAACATTATTACAGACATAGTGTTAATAAACTTTGTGCGGCAGTCAGATCTTATCGGGAGAAAATATTAAGCTTGCTCCAAAAGCTATGGTGATCCTAAGAGATCAATGCTAAACATTATCTTGTCATGGATAATAGATAGGCTATGGTATGATGGAGACATTGCTCACACCCGGAGAGCAACATCGATGAGTTTTTTCTTTTTGTAATACCACGTTGACATGGAATTACTGAACCTTATGTGGCGTCAGTGCTTGTCAGGAGAAACTATTAAGCTTGCTCCAAAAGCTATGGTGATTGCAGAAGATCGGTGCTACATATGATCTCATGACTACCATCTGAGGGATTACGCCATGTATAATAGATAGTCTATGGTATGATGATGATATTGCTCACACACAAAGAGCAATATCAAGCCTTTTTCCTTTCTATAACCCCCTAGTGACATGGGGTTACTGAACCTTGTGAGGCAGTCAGGGCTTGTCGAGAGAAAAAATTTTAAGCTTGCTCCAAAAAGCTATGGTGATCATAGAAGATCGGTGCTAAATATTATCTCATGACTAGCATTTAAGGGATTACGTCATGGATAATAGATAGGTTATGGTATGATGGTGATATTGCTCACACCCGAAGAGCAACATCAATTTTTTTGCCTTTCTGTAATACCACGTCGACATGGGATTACTGAACTTTGTGCGGCAGTCAGGGCTTGTTAGAAATTTTTTTTTAAAGCTTGCTCCAAAAGCTATGGTGATCACAAAAGATCAGTGTTAGATATTATCTTCTGACTACCATTTGAGGGATTACGTCATGGATAATAGATAGGCTATGGTATGATGGTGACATCGCTCATGCCCAAAGAGCAACATCAATGGGTTTGACTGGTCTGACAGCCAAAGTCTAGGTGGTTTGAAAAGTGTTTGTTTTGTCTTGAGGTGTGAAGAAAAAGTGTGTGTTTTGTTGTTTGTTGTTTTGGTTTGAGGGGGCCTTGAACCTGGCCTGTTAATTTGTTTGAAAGTGGCATTCAAAATGGCCACACGGGTTGTTTTGAACGTGGCCTTCAAAATGGTTGGATAGTTGTTTGAAAATGGCCTTTAAAATGACCTCAATGGTTGTTCTGAATGCGGTCTTCGAGACGACCTGATAGTTGTTTGAAAGCGGCCTTCAAAATGGCTTTAAGAGTTGTTTTGAATGTGACCTTCAAGATGGCCTGATATTTATTTGAAAGCGGCATTCAAAATGGCCTCAAGGATTATTTTGAATGCAGCCTTTAACATGGCCTGATAGTTATTTGAAAGCGGGCCTTCAAAACGGCCTCAAGGGTTGTTTTGAATGCGGCCTTCAACATGGCCTGATATTTGTCTGAAAGTGGCCTTCAAAATGACCTCAAGGGTTGTTCTGAATACAACCTTCAACATGGCCTGATAGTTGTTTGAAAGCGGGCTTCAAAATGGCCTCAAGGGTTGTTTTGTATGTGGCCTTCAAGATGGCCTGATACTTATTTGAAAGCGGGCTTCAAAATGGCCTCAAGGGTTGTTCTGAATGCGGCCTTCAAAACGGCCTTAAGGGTTGTTTTGAATGCGGCATTCAAGATGGCCTAGTACTTATTTGAAAGCGGCCTTCAAAATGGCCTCAAAGGTTGTTTTGAAAGCGACCTTCAACATGGCCTGATAGTTGTTTGAAAACGGCCTTTAAAATGGCCTCAAGGGTTGTTTTGAATGTGGCATTTAAGATGGCCTAATATTTACATGAAAGCAGCCTTCAAAATGGTCTCGAGGGTTGTTTTAAATGCGGCCTTCAACATGGTTCCCTCTTTTTTGTTTGTTTGTTTTTTTAGATGGTTTAGATTGATGTATTGACATCAAAAGAATCATGTTTGTGCTATGCTCAATCCATTGGTGGAGGTAATTATCGTGGGAAGCCCATCTGGATCCTTATTACCTTATGAAGTCTGATCTATTTCTTGCCTAGGCATGATGTCACACGACATGTTGTAGTGAAGTTTTGAGCTCATTGATCGAGCATGAGTTTTGAAGGCTTGAGAAGATGTGTGAATGAAGCTTTTTGTTATGTCAGTGTTTGTGGCGACCCTTGGACTTGGTTCTTCTTGAATAGTTCTGAATGTCTGAATCTATCACATGTTGGCCGTTGATTATGCTTGAGAATTTGTTGTCGATGATCATGCCCCTGTTGCTTCAATATCAAGGAAGACATTATTCATGGGATGAAATGTGGCTTAGGTTGTGGGTTTGAAAGAAAGAGGTAAAATGTCCAAAAAATGATTATTAATTGTCAAATATTATCTTAATTGTTCAATGAAGAGAGGTCTTGAATGTAGGACAAAATGTAGCTTAGACTCAACACTATAACTTACTTATTGGGTTATTGATTGTTCAATGTGCCATGATTGTCTTTGACTGTCTATGAATGTAAGTAATTTGAAAGATAAGCACTAGTTATCCATATATGTTCAATTTTGAAAAATGTGTATATACTTGCAGAATGTGACTGAACCTTATTTAGGTTGCCTACGTACCTTGGTTTAAGGATCAAGTCAAGCGTAGTTCATTGGTAAATATCTTTCATCTTTTGAGCTTAAAGGTTTAATATTGAAGGTAGTTTTTGTAATGAGGTGGTTGAGTGGGGAAATCCTCATCTCTCTCTCTCTCTCTCTTTCTCTCTCTTTTCTTCGAGGAGGAGGTTTCCTGTGATGCTGACTACTACAATAAAAGGGCTTGGATGAAAGTCTTGTTTAAAAAAATGGTTCATTCTGTAAGAACGGATGAATGCTTGAACATACTGAATCGTACTCATGGGTACTTTTCAAATTGTATATGAGATGGGTTAAAAATGAAATGAGTCTATCATTGTGATAGAACTGAGGTTGCACAACTATGGTTAAGAAAGTTGATGTTGGAGCATATTGTTATGGGGGTGAGTCAAAATTAGTAATGTGAATGTATTTGAACAATTAAGGGAGTTGTGGTTAACAAGAAGAAACCTTTACTGTTGACTCAAAATGGTTGACTAGTGGTTAACTTTGATTAGGTCATTTTGAGGATTCTGGTCGGCCAAAGATGGCCTCCCCTTATTTTAACGAACAATTTAGATTATACCTAACATGGTTTTGATACATGGGGAATATTGTGTTTAGAAAGAAAAGGCTATGTATTCTGACCCAAAGTGTTTGACTAGTGAAAAATTATATATGGGTCCTTTTTGAGAATCTAGTTGGCCAAAGATGACCTCCTATCCTTTGTAGGAGCATTAAAAGCATGATTATTGACTACAATGGTATAGCCCTAGAAGCACATTGTTGATCGTTAGAGCAGAACTTTAGGAGCACATTGTTAGCTGTCGGAGTTCTTTATGTAGAGTAGATGTATGACTAGACAATTTTTCCTTTCTTTTTCCCTTTTTTGCCCCCAAGGTCCTCTCAAGATTTCCTTGTAACTGGGATTTCTTTCTTTCTTTTGTCTCTCTTTTTCTCTTGACGCCTTTGTAGGTTTTCATCGAGACTAGGTTTTACATTATTTTTTTATTGTCAGTCATGACATCTTGGATGTGCCTCAATGAACGGCTTTACAATAGATGGCCAATGCTACTCATCAGATGTGAACAGGTTTTCTGAAGGGTGCCTATCTTGAAAAAGTGAAATCTCAAGCTCTATCATTGATCTGTAAATTCTCAGGGAAAAATGTCGATGACATCATACATACGCAAGCTTTTTTTTTTTTTTTTTGAGTTTACTAGACTGATTGGGCTTCTTGCTTAATTAAAATCCACTCAAGGATTGATATTAGCATGCCTATGCCTCTTAAGACATCAATACATGGTTTTAAGTTGATTTATATTCATTTTAACGGGCTCTTTTGGGAGGCTTTTTGGACATTTACCCACTTGTTAGTTATTAGTAAAGATCCCTCTGGGTTTGAAAGAACATTTTGAAAATATGTGAATGTAATATGCAAATCATGCGCACGAAGTGATAAATAAACTTTTGAAAAAAAAGGGGAAACTCTATGGTGCATCCCATTTTGTAAAAGGCAGTGCCCCTAGAGGCAAAAGCATGACATACATTGCAGGCAAGTTATGAGTTAAAATTTTTGAAATCCATTCATCCAGAGGGAATCCAGAAGTTGAAGAAATACAGGGTGTGAGAAATCATGCATGAATTTACAAATTGTGTAGTTTAAAAACATGAATCTTTTACAAATTTACAAAATTATTTTGAAAGATGGAATTTGATAAAGGTGTGCTTTTTCAAACATGATGTATGCTTAAGTTATGTTAAGCCATGTATTAAGTTGATGTTTATTTTGAGGCAGCATTTCAGGTAGGACCTATGCAAGAACTTACATTTGTGATTATGATCTCTTCCTCATACAACTTTGGCAATCTAGGATTAGGCCTTGTGTGAACGATGAATCTGATAGGATAGATGTAGAGAATGGAGTCTTGAAAAAATATTTTATTTATATACAAGGGGCTACACTTGAAGTATGAAGGATGACTTGCAAGTTGCCTACAGACCTAACATAGAGGTCAGGATTAAGCCAGTTCGTAGTTCAGTCTATACATTGTTTGCAAAAGATAAAAAGAAAGATAGGTTTACAAAGTCTTCAAGGTTGTCCTGTTTTGATGATGATGGTCCCTCGGTCGATGAGGTTTTAAATGTCATACTTTAACTGAAAGCACTTATGAGTGGAGTGTCCAAAGCCTTGATCTTAGGTCCAATGTTTTTTCTCATTATATGTCTTTAAAAGAGGACTGGGTGGCAGCCTTAGAGGAAGTAATTGGAGATATCCTTCGTTGACTAGGTCAGTTAGCATGTGATCAATGGGACAAGTTACAGGGGTAAATTCCATTTTAACACCTTTGAAGTGGGGAAAATGGGGTTCAAATTTTTGTTTTTTTGAGTGGTGGGGATTGGATTTGTGCTATTAGACTATTGCTACAAGTGTAAGTGTATAAAGGTACATGATATTGAAGATATAGGTGGAATGGGGCCACTAAAGTCATGGGCGAGAGATATAGTTGGAAAAAACTTAGACTCCTTTTTTGTAGTCCCTAAAGGTACTTCGATCTCTTGGATCCAACCTTCTCGTATGGCATGCTTGATGGTAGATGCAGCTTTTACTACTGATGCCAATTCATTACATGTTTAGGCCATTATCTCATATGTAGAGCATAGGGTTTTCAGGAGGGTTGACACCATGTCAACTTCTTCCAAATGCCTTTCACATGTGTAGGCTGTAAGTCTCCACCAAAAAGTCATACTCTTGGATGTTTTCGTATGGCTCAGGTCTTATCATTTCTAGGCCTGGCATCAGGGGTAAGAAGTCTAAATTGGTCTTAAAATGCTCTAGAAAGACTTGTGATAAGTCTTTCCAAGTCCGAAGCTTGCCCTTTTCTAGGTTCATGAACCATCTAAAGGCATAGCCCTCTAAGCTTTGTGAAAATAGATGGAATGAGGAGTCCTTCGTCTTTGCTAAGTTGAAACATTTCTTTGTAAAATATCCATAAATGTGTGTGAGGACATCCTTCTCCATTATACTTCGTAAGTTTTGGAACTTGAAGTCCGCTTGAGAAGTTCTCCCTAGAGTATAAATTTTGGCAATCCATATTGGGGGAATATGTTGCTTCGAACTTCTCTCCCTCGCCTATGATTTGTTTATCTTGGGAATGGGTCTTTTTGGCTTTGGTGGTGTGGTGAACATCTCGGGTTTGGTATAAGGATGGAATAGCAATGAGGAAGGAAGGAATGTCTTGGGAGCTGTTGGGTATATATGTTAGTCCTCTTGAGGGTTCTAGAGCTTCCATGATAAAAGTGTTTGAGGAGGTTTTAAGTGAACACTGGGCTGTCATAGTTGCCTAAGTGTAGAATCCTTCTTCCTAAATGTCTTGTCTGTTTCAAAATTGTAGAATTGTTATAATGGTTTTTAAATATTGAAAGATAAAATATATTTATTAAAAGCATAAAATGAAAAGGGGGTTTGCCCCCAGAATTTAAAACTGTTGTCAGGATTCATGTCCATGATTTTTGTAAAAATATAAAAATGTAATGAAATAGTTAATATAATCATATATTGGAAAGACTGGATTTTGAATAATCATAAGAGGAATCATGGGGTTTGGTTTGTTTTGTCAAATTGACTATTTTTTTTTAACAAAAGGAGAGGGAGCTGGAGTATAAGTTGAATTTGAAAGTAGTAATGGGAAACCCCCTTGAAAATGAATCTTTAAGTGAGTGATTGGTTGGATGAGTTGTAAAGAAACTTATTGGTATCAATATGATTATGCATGAAAGATACCAAAGAAGATTATGACTTGAATTGTAGAAAGTATGCAAATTGCTAGAGAGATCCCACAATATAACAAGAAAGGTTAGGTTTGCCAGAGTTCAGAATAAATCATTTATTTGATTGGCATTTTTTTCCTTATAGAGATTAATTTTATACGAAGAAGAGAAAAATATTGAGAAAAAACTTGGAAGGAGATAGAGGGGGTGAGCTTCATCCATAACTAATAGAGATATCGATGCTTGAGATAGGAAGAAACATGTCACTAAGATAGGTGAGCCTTCTTTCAGAACTCTTATGATAATGACTCTACAACATTTACGGGTTGTATAAAGGGACCATGGAAGTTAATTTTCACCTAGTTAGTGATTGGAGTATGATTGAATTTTGATTACTTGATTGCCCTCTGAATCCTATAGACATTTGTTGTAGTTTTGAGAGGTAAGGAATTAACAGAAGTATTGTACTAAATTCAAGGGTTCAATGCAACCGGTTTGGTCTGCACTTATTGGAGTTTCAAGATGAGATTTCAGATTGATCTTCTTTAATTGAAACAAAGATAACTTTTATAGAGGGGGTGGTGTAGGTGGGCCAAACAAATCGACGAGAGGGCAAATAAGATATGCCTCCAAAAACTCTTTTTCATAGCCCTCTAAAGGTGAGCAGATAGATGTGGATGATCTAATAGCAAGAGATGCTCTTGCTATTAAGAAAGTAGGGGATTAAGAAGCTAGAGGTGCAAGATGGGAGTTGATGATGAATCTTGTGGGAGAGGGGACAAAACCCAATTTCCAATAAAAATTAAGGTGCTAGCCAAAATAAAGTACTTAGAGTAGAGAGACAGATATTGTTTTGATAGTTGCCTACAAGAAAAAAAATGGAGCTTCTCTGAAGAAAGGGAAATAGTTCAAAGGTCAGAAAGAGTTTTGTGTAGAGAGTTTTATGAAAAGGGGTCAAGCCCATGGCAATCCCTATTTTTTATGACAACAATGGCGAAGAGTAGAAAGATGGTATTTTAATGATTCATATTTTTATTCATTTTGTCTATGTGTAAAATTCTAAATGCAAATATCTTGAAAGGAAGTGGACTATGAAAAACTTATAAGGTGTTTTTTTTTTTTTTTTTTGTTTTATTGATTCTACATTAGGATATGACTTGAGAGTTTGTAGGACATGAAATTTTTTTTAAATGTTTTAAGAGGAATGATTTTATTGGTTCTATATGTATATAATGGTCTAATTGGTTAGTTTAATTTTTAGAACAGATGGATGAAATGAATTGAAGATTTATGGAAATAGTTTGAAATGAATGATTTTATATTTTTATTTATTTATTTGAATGAACAAAACAAGAAGTGACTTGATATTTTAGAGTTTGATTTCAAGTTTTTTTTTATTTAGTTGAATGACAAAACAATGACTTGAGTTTATGTGAAAAGTATTTTGGTTTATGAGAATTTTAAAATTTGATTTTATAGAATAGTTTGATTAGGTAATTTAAGTTTGAAAAATATAAATGAATGAATTAAGAATTTGTAAGGTATAGAAATAATTGAAGATGAAAAATTTTATGTTTTTAATTTTTTAATTAAATAGATGACAATAAAGTACTTAAAC
>JAOXJP010192273.1:0-12230 GCA_025762735.1 Platanus orientalis | reverse complement strand
GATCAAGACTCACCAATTGATGGATACCACTCATTAGATCTTTTTCCCTGTAAAACAACCGGAATAAATTGCATTTGCCAAGATTCTACATGATAAGATGATCGTTAACCATATGAACAATGCATTGTTTTTTTAGAGCCCTTAAGTAAACACAAGCATATAATAATCGGGATCTACTTTTCAACTTGGTTTCTGGTTTAATTAATCTCTTAGGTGAGGGCCACTTTCAACAATAGGCCTTGATCTAACTATGACATCAAGCTATTGGGATCTTGGACCATTCTATGCATCTATGGACCCAAAACCCTATCAAATCATTCGGGTTCAGCTCAGCTCAGACTAGTCACATTAAGAGAAGGCTTCGAAGGGACTCGTATCTTCTGTGCCACCTTACTCTGTGACACGGTATGCCACATATAGAAAGTGGGTGGGGCCCATGCACTCTTTGCTGGACCCCACCCCCCGTTTTCGTCTGTGGCGTACTGTGTCACAGAGTAAGATGATGCAGCAGATATGGTTCCTCTTAAAAGGTGCCAAGCTTAGGCTCATAGAGGCAAGCTCATTAGCTTGGCTCACAAAGCTTTAAAAGTGACTTATGGAAAGACAATTTTTCATTTCCTTTCTTATGAATTTACCAAAAAAGCTTAAGTGATGGTTGTGACAATTCCAGCACACTCCTATGGCTATCGAATCGACCATTGATAACTTAGACTTCAACCAAGTTCCATTAAAAATGTCAATGGCATACAAGTAATTTACGTTTACACTAAAATGAGTTCACAGTCTGTATTGACCCAAATACCTTTTTCAGACCACATGTCATGCACTGATTGGTAATGAAGTGATATTTGTCCATGCAGACAGAAGATGATTCAAAATCCATTAAAATTGTATCAAACATGGCTAACTAACTTTTTTTTCTAGACGTCATGTCATGTCACGTCATATAACATCATGCATTAAAATAAGAGGTCAATAGAGACACCTTTACCTAATAATATAGCCCCGTGATCAAATATTGTAATGACATAATAATAATAATAAAATGGGTGGGATTTTGAAATTTCATCTAAACCCTGTTTATTTAATTGGGAAATGATGTTTTTGTCTTAGGATTTGGAGTCTAAAATGAGGGCCCTCATATGGAATAAAATGCATATTCCATATTCAAAAAATGCATTACCACCCATTTTATTTTATATGACGTCCCTTGGTGTCCTAGACACCAAATCCTGAACAGAACATCCTCTCCACATTTTATTCCATGTGAAGTCTCTGGATGTCCAAGACACCATCCTGGACACCAAATCCTGGACAGAACATTTATTTCTATCAAACTTACCAAACCAAGATTTGAACCACCTGAGCGAGCAAATTGGCTCAGGCTCACTTAATAAACGACCTCAAATGAAAGTTCAAGGTCAAGCTTGCTCGGAGCCGAACCGAGACAGGCCTAACGGAAAGTACACAAATGGTCAAACCACAAAGGAGCTGGCCTAGGTCTATGCAGTTCAGCCACGGTTGATTCCAATTTTTGGGTCGGTCCTGGAAACGGGTCCCACCAGTCGGATCGTTCCTGGTTTGGTTACAAAGACTGACAGATCGCCATTTCACCAGAACCCAACAACTAACATAATGCGATTCAGGTCAATGGGCAAGCACTCCATTACCTTTCATCTCCCACAGCCAATTCTGTCTCCTCTCCCATGGATTCGACCTGCTTTGGAGCATCTGAGACCCTTAGAAACTTAGCCCAGCAGCTCCGTCTCTACAAACCCATCCCCACCTTCGAGGAAGATGGAATCGAAGAAGAACGAAATGAAGAAAGTGCAAGGAAAGTGGATGTTCATGTGGGTGTTGCAGAATCTACAGCCCCCATTACCCACCCAGAAAGATTCAAACCCAAGAGAGCTGCGGTTCTTATATGTATCTTTGAAGGGGATAATGGGGATCTCCGAGTCATCCTCACTAAGCGTTCATCGAGACTCTCTACTCATTCAGGTCAGTGGAGGTGAAACCCAATTGCGTTTTTTTCTGGATTTTGTGAAACGAAGTGGATTTTGTTGTTGCAGGTGAAGTTTCGTTGCCTGGAGGGAAAGTGGAGGAGGGCGATGCAAATGACAGCGAGACGGCCACGAGGGAAGCTCAGGAAGAGATTGGGCTTGATCCTTCACTCGTTGATGTTGTGACTGTTCTCGAGCCCTATTTAGTAAAGGTATGGTGAAGATTGGCATTCAATTTCTTTGCAGTTTCTTGCTTTGTATAACTTGATAAGCTTCCATTATCACCTATTCTGCCTTAATGTCTCTGAATTTTGAGGAAATGGTGAGGTTTGAACGGTTTTGGTTGATACTTAATTGGGTCTGGGTCCTGACGTACTTTGTCAGTTGGGAGAATTTCAAGAAAAATAAGAGAAATTTAAATGTTACTCTGTTGCAAAAGTGAGTCTTGACCTACTCCTTCAACCCCTAATCTTCAGCACGCAATGCCATTGTGAACTTCAAACCCTTAGCTATAATTTCTCTACTTACAGCATTCACATCCGGTTAGGCATATTTTATCTATTTTGCCTCTTCAAAATGGTATTTTTTCTATTTTAGATAATTTTTTAACATAAGGCTATACATTTGGTTTTAGATAACTTTTAAAAGCAATATGTTTAAATATTATTTGTTACCTAACAACTTTTAGAGATGTTAGACAGATGTTGCTGATTGTCAAACAAAAGAGTATAAAAAATTAATTTTAAAATTATACCTTTAGCTAGAGTCACTAGCTACTTTTAGCTAGTGACTGTAGCAATATGTATATTTTTAGCCAAAATGCATAACCGGATGTAGGCTCTTTTTAGTGAATTTCACGCTTTTCACTCGCTACTTTAGCTAAAAAGTTATTTTACATAGGATGGACCATGGATGTTCCCACGGAGGTGGGAGAGTTTATGGAGAAGATCAAAACCAATGAGGAGATCTTTTTCAGTCAAGCTGCTGCTAAGGATTTGGTTCTGGATTTTGAGGTTGGGGAAAATCTAGATAGTGATGGGTTTTCTAATTTTGGTGATTTGATATGATCACCATCAACTGCTTTGAAGGTTTGGTGGATAGTTTTCCAGTGGGTAGAGGGAAGAAATCAGGGATTAATGATGGTTGCAGCTGCACCGGTATCAAAAAATGCAATGACGGGTATGGGTCGGGCAAATGGTTCTGGGAGAATATAGATTCGAGCAGTTGGAGTTGGTTGGACCAAATAAAAAGGGATTGGGTGCATGGATGTCAGCCAGGTCAATAGAGTCACTGTTATCAGAGTCATCAAAGGACTCGTATGGGACAGCAAGCAGGGAGTCAGGAGAATAGTCTTCTTCAATGGAGAATTGAGATTCGACATCAGAGAAGTCTGAATCAGCAAACTGTTTGGCTTGCTGGAGGAGATGAGCAACTCTAGCCTTTTGGGGACAATTTTTTACAAAGTGTCATTTCTTTTTGCAGATAAAACACCGGTCTATGGTTTTGCCTCTAAATTTTTTCTTCTTCAGAAAACGCCATTTACGAGATTTGGAAGGAAAAGAGGTAGGTATCTTCTTGAAATGGTGTTTCTTGGAGGTTTTGCAACAACAGAGCTTGTCGTCTTTGCACTTAATGGAAAAGGTGTTATCTATGCAGGCTGTTCCTATCTTTTTACCTATAGTTTCAATTTGCTTGAGAAATTTTGAGGTTTCTCTAGGGCTAAGAAGGCATTCTAATAAATTTCTTCCAAAGTTGCTGTCTATAGGAAGAGATTTTTAGTTGCCATGATTTTGACTGCTTCATTTCCTAGTAGATCAAGCAAGGAGTTGAGGAATGCTTGTTTGAGATTGGGGTCATCCATACCATTGATAGCATAGAATCGAGATGACATATTGCTGTAGTGCCTTTTGAGATCCTTTTTCTTGTAAGAATAGCATTTCATTTTGAAGAATTCCTCTTGCTGTTGATCAGTGTGATAGGAGTGAGCACCTAAAAATTCCTGGTGAATCAGGACGAGGAATGTTTCAATGGTAGGACTTTGAAGGGCCTGAAGCTATCGGTACTCGCCAAAGTTGAGCCACCATTCTTTGAGCCTACCAAGCAGTCTTAGGGGAATTTAAGCAATCATAAAAGCTTTTGTGGCTAGTGGTTTTTGTAATTGGGCCTGAGCCCATCCAAAATTTTTCAGGATTCTGGCTCGCCATTGAGAAGGAGGAATATCATCTACGGTAAAAAACCGGTTTTGGCCAAAGGTTGGGAGAGGGGGTAGAGAAGGTGGTGTGGGATGAAAGGCTGCTCAACATGAGGTTGTGTGGTTAAGTGTTGCTTAGTTTCATCAATCTCCATCATGAGGGCTTCAAATTCTGCATGGAGGTCGACAAAGGATGGGTTTTGGTTTGATGACTTAATGATGGGGTGTGGTTTAGCAAGAGAGGACAGGAAAAAACTAATAAGGTTGAGATGTTCAAGGGGGAACAAGGTGGGAGAATGTTTGGAGGAGGCTCCAATGGTGGGATCAAGAGGGGAAGGGGTGGGGGCTTTGGGAGGTATTGGAGGGGTGCTTGATGTGCTTAGGGGGGTGACTCTTCGTTGCTTGATGAGGGGGTGGTAAGATTTAGGAAACAATGAGTGATGTTCTATAGGGATGACTGGTAGAGGCTGGAAACCAGGGGCAAGAGTGTATAGTTATGGGGTTGGTTAGAGGGTGGTTGGAAGGTTTCCGAACAAATATTGGGATTGTGGTCTCCTCAGTGAGGGAGAGATATTGGAAGCAGTTGGGGTGGCTGTGGCCTGTTGGGAGGCTTCCAAACTATGAAATTGGTTTTCCAAATGCTTCTTTTCAGTTTCTTTGACCTTGATCATTTCTGCTGCCTGGTAGTAATCTTTAACTGTATAGGCAATATGGCTTAATTCAGCTTTAAGACCATTGATGCGTGCTCGGAGATCTTCAACAAGAGAATCTAGAGAGGATAGTTTATGGGTCACTAATGACTCAAGATGGGTTTAATTTTCCAGAATTCTTGTGAGAACTTGATTCTGTTTGACAGCATTCTCTGTCTTCCAGTTAAGAGAGGCTTCTGCAGGAGAGATCTTTCTGGGAGTGCCATCTGCACTTTTGCCAGCAGGGGTCTTGATTTTCCAAGCATGCTTAGTGCTCTGCTAAGGGAGCTCAAATTCATCGAGAGCTGGAAAATGGTCATTGTATGTAGAAGAGCTGGAGGAAAACATGCAACAGTCAATAACCCGTGGTTGTGGGGCTATTAGACCAACAGGGGAAGCTTGGTGTAAGCAAGTCAAGGCTTTTTGGTAGTATGAGGAGAGTGTTGGTGAGGGAGGAGGAGGAAAGTTGGGCCAATGGTTCCAATTATCTGGTGGGAGGGTTTCAGGATATTGTTTACCTTTTCCAGGGTAAAAGACGTAGTAGTCGAATTTGCCTGAATGTTCTCCAAGGAGGCTGACTTCAGGATTTCCTTGTTCATATCTTTCTTGAAGGATCTACTGCTGTGATTTCTTCCCATTTTTGTTTCTTGGGAAGAGTTTTCGGTCTACCTCTAGTTCAAGCTGAATATCAAAATATTCTGCTTCGCAAGCATCGCAAGTGCAGTCTATTGCTTGATGGCCTTTGTGAGTAAGATAGAGCATGTGTTTGTCAGTAGCATTTTGTGGAATGAATGGAGGGTAAACAAGATCAAGGAGACCGATATCAAAAATAAAAGGATTTGGAGGATCCTCTAGGGGTAGGAATGTGGTTTCTATCGATCCATTAGATTGTCTGGTATAGACTGGTTCTGTGGCAGTGATTGCTTCATTGTGGCCATGAAGGTTTTCATACCGAGTGATCCACTTTTCTAGTAGCAAGGCTTTGAGTTCCTCATAAGAGAGTTGTCTAGGAACATAAGTACAAGTGGGTACAGAGGCAACATCGATTTTCAGGAACAGGGCATCGCAGGTCTGAGCAAAATCTGGGACCGGGATGTCAAAGGAGTGATTTTGAATCCTTTAGACCACTTGGTAATGAAGGGTTGCTGCGATAGATGTGGCAACCTGAGGGGCTCCTATGATCTGAACCTGTTCTTTGAGGGCATCCAATGCCTGGGGATCTTGGAGAGATGTTGAAATTTGGAACTAGGGTAACAAATACTGCACCTGCATTGAGGGTTGATGTAATTGTTCCTAATAATGCATAGGGATACAGTTTGAACCTAGAATCCAGAACAGCCAGTTTGGATTCTATATGCAAGTGGGTGTACCCGTCTCTAAGCCATTGGGGAAGGAGCTTTGAGGGTAATTCAATTGGAAGAAACTGTTCTTGCTCATCTACTAGGATGGGATGGGCTACGAAGTTGGATGCTTGAACATACTCCTTGATAGGAGTAAAGCTTTCGGTGCCAACTAGCTTTCAGATTTTTCTCTTCATGGCAGACTGAGGTTTACAGTAAACAACATAGGGGTTGACTACAGGAAATTGAGTGGCTGGGACTTTGGAATCTTCAGGAAGATATTCGATTTCATACAGATAATTGATCTTGGAGGAAGATGTTGTTTTGAAAGAAGGGGTTCTATGAAGAGTGGAAAAAGGAAGAGGAAGAGGTTGAAGGTCTTGGGATATTCATGGAGTGAAAATAGCTTGAGAATAGTTTCTCTGGTTTTTCTAGGGGTATTGTGCTTGTGCCTGCCTGAGGATGTTTTGAAACATTAGGCCATTGTTATCATGATTCCTTGTCGAAATTCCATCTCATCAAAGCTCAGCTACCCGCTTTGGTTTGAGCTAGGGATGTCCTTAGGAATTTCTATATGGGCAGTAGGGTTCTAAAAGTCTGTACTATCCTAAGAGGAGATTATCACATAGCCCACTGTGTTCCATCAGACGAGACACTATAGCGAACTATAGCTGAGCTGGAACAGGGGTGATAGTCTCTCTATGCTAAGTTTCTAAGGCACCACCTAGTTTTCTGTTATTCTCTCTTTGTACCTGAGTTTTCTGATGCAAAAGATCCACCGGAGTGGCGACTGTAGAGCATATTTTCAGGTACCCCTGAGTTTTCTGATGCAGAAGATCCACCGGACTGGCGACTGCAGAGCATACTAGTCACAAGGATGAATAGGGCATATTGGTTTGAGGTAAATGAGAAACAGTACTCTGATATGAACATCTCTTTTAGGCAATCATTAGCACAACATCCCAGAGGACCAGAGAAACGGAGAAAGTTTTAGCCTGACATTAGGCTCTGATACCAAACTTAGAAACAAACAAAAAACACACAAACAAAGTTTAGTAAAATACAATGATCTCTATTGACATTGAGATAACATGCATTACAACTGAAACAGAAACTGAGAGATAAGGACCTTAGAACAAGAGAACTATTGATAGCATAAGTAGGCGATCTGGACAAGCTTCCCAGTTTGCCTTATAAATGAGAATGAGTCTCTTATTTATAAACAAGCAACGAGGCAGATTTCAAACCAAAATATAAACTAGCAAAGCCTAGGATACTATGCAAGTAGCGGGTAGACTCTTGAGTAGGCAGCAGTCAGCATTGGATTCCTTTGAGCAGAGGGCGTATGTGATTCTTTAGTCGGAATCATCTGTTCCTGAATAACCAGTAAAGGGGGATTTGTTAGAAGAAATGTCTCCCATGTGTCTAGTAAGCAGGAAAAAGTCATTCAAAGTATCAAATAATCTGTCGGATATGGGGTGACCATGCTGAGCTACAGGGTTTTCCATGATATGAGTGGGGATTTGTGTGGGGTCCATCCTATTGAGGGCGCACATGGATTTTTGGAAGAAGTGCTAGTGCGTAGGGTGGGTGACTCGGTGAGACATGTAGTTGAAGGAACACCAATTTTGGAAAGTGGCTGAGGGGGAATGGGCATAGTAGGAGTTAGGTGTGTTTGTTGACTTGTCTTGAACAAAATCTATGGGGTTATGGAATGTAATGATGGCAAAATGGGCTTGGATGGGGTGAAAGATGGTTTGCCAGATATGGAGAGGGTGAAACCAAGTAAGAAGTGTTTTAAAATGGGAGAGGTTGACAGGAAAAGCAGGGTTTACAATGGCTTGGGCAATATAGGCAGAGACTGCAGGGACATCAAAGATAAATGCAATGTGGTATTTTTCGAAGAGATGCCATAAGAAGCAAAGTGCTTCTTTGGGGAGATGGTAATATCTTCAAATGGTGAAAGGGGCCAGAAAGGGATAGTCAAGGTGTGGGATATAGGAAAAGTTGCAGCCATTGTGAAAAAGATGAAGTTCGAGAAATTTGTGGAAGTTGTGGGTGCTGCGGGAGGTTTGTAGGTATGTCATGATGGTGGACTGGATGTCAGGGGAAAGATGGGAAAGATGGGTGAGGAGATTGGGTGGTAAGTTTGGGACAGGGGTGAGAGGATAGATGAGGACGACTGGAGGGGGTTGGAAAAGATATGGTTTTCGGGACAACAAGTCGATGAGATCATTGTTGGTGCATTTTTAAGTGCTTGACTTCAAAATTCCATTGAGAGAACCAAGAAGCCCATCGTGGGAGTTGAGGGTTGGGAATGGATTTTTACTTAAAATGGAGCATTTTGGGAAATGATGACATATCCATTTCGACTCTGAATTTTCTGTCAAGAATGTGAAACTGAAACTTCTCAATGCCTCACTTGATAGCCAAGATTTCTTTAAATGTGGAATGATAGTGGCTTTCAGCAGAAGTGAAAGCTCCACTCTTGTATCCGCAGATATTTCTCTTGTCATTGATTTCCTCATTGAGGATGGCCCCCCAATAAAGATCACTAACATCTGTTTGAAGAATCTGGCTACTGCTTGGACTTGGGATATGCAGAACTGGCAGAGACAAGGAATGTTGCTTTAAAGTTTGGACCGCTCTTTGGTGTTTTACATTCCATGCAGGGGGGTTTTTCTTGAGTAAAGCAGCTAATAATGATCGGGGCTAGGCCACATGGGGGATAAACTTAGCCATGTAATTGACAAGTCCCATAAATTGTTGGATTTCTTTCTGGGGTGAGAGTTTATCGGGGAAGTATTGAAGAGCAGTAGAAATGTGGAGCTGGAGAGTGTATTGTCCTTTATAGATGTGCATTCCGACAAAGTCAATAGAGTTTTTGCCAACTTCCATCTTCTTTTCTGAGAACATGATGCTATGAGAATGGACAAGTTCATAAAACTGATGGAGCAATACCTGGTGATCCTGTGGGGAGGCTGAAAAAAGAAGGATATCATCAATATAAATAAGAGCATGAAAAAGAATAGGTTGAAAGATGCGAATCATAGCCTGTTGGAATATGGAGGGAGCTATTTTGAGACCAAAGAGAAGAACAGTCCATTGGTAATGCCTGTTTGGGATGGAGAAGGCTGTTTTTGGTCTGTCTTCAGAGTGGATTCCAAGTTGCTAGAAGCCTGTTTTGAGATCAAATTTGGAAAATATCTGAGCATCTGTGAGGTGCTGGAACATGTCTGTGCGCTGTGGAAGATGGAACTTTGAATCAGCCAAGAAACAGTTGAGGGGCTGATAGTTAATAACCAGTTTGAGTTTGTTGCTAGTTTGCTCGGCTCTTTTGTTGACATAGAACGCTTCACAAGCCCAGGGTGAGCTAGTGGGTTCTATCAGTCCTCTTTCAAGTTGGTCAAGCTCTTGTAGTGTCAATTGGTAGTGATCTGGGGACATGCCTCGATGAGATGCGACAGTAGGGTTAGCATCTTTGTTCAGCTTGAATGGTAGCCTGATAAAAAAGTTGGTGTTGGTCCAAAGGGGATGGGGATGGTTGAAAGCTGAGTGGGATTCTGCACAGGTATCATGAATGAGTTTGGTGATGACAGGTTCATAGGAGAAGTGATAGAGGTTAGGGATATGCCTTCTCCATCCCAAACAGGCATTACCAATGGGATATGTAAAATAGCTTTTTAGCTAAAGTAGCAAGTGAAAAACGTGAAATTCACTAAAAAGAGCCTACATCCGGTCATGCATTTTGGCTAGAAATATACATATTGCTACAGTCACTAGCTAAAAGCAACGAGTGACTGTAGTTAAAGGTATAATTTTAAAACTATTTTTTTATTCTCTTTTGTTTGACAATCAGCAACACCTGTCCAACATCTCTAAAAGTTGTCAGTTAACAAATAATATTTAAACATATTGCTTTTAAAAGTTATCTAAAACAGAGAACCGGATGTATAGCCTTATGTAAAAAAATTATCTAAAATAGAAAAAGTACCATTTTGAAGAGGCAAAATTGATAAAATATGCCTAACCGGATGTGAATGCTCTTAGTAGGAGAGATGGGTCTCTTAGCAAGTATGGTTACAACAAATTGAAGGATATAGAGGAGGCCAGAATGTTTCTTGGACAGGCATTTGAAGCACAATAGGGATCTTCGACTCATTTTTCCTAATGTTCTATTTGCAACCTTTTATGTTTTATCACAAAATTACAAACTTTCTATTCTCCAGACATATGACATGTTTAACATTGTCAACTTCAGTTCTTAAGGAAACCATTGAGCCACAAGCCCTTATTAACTGGTCATTCTGCCTCACAGTACTCTATTGGGCATCTGGAGTTCCTCCATTAGGATGCTCTCACAAGTCACAAGCTTCCACAAGGACCACAGCCTATAGCATATTATTAGGAATAGATTTCTTTTGTTCTGCTGGCTTCCTATTTTTCATCAATGAAAACAAGTGAGACGATGCAAGTTGAAGGCGCTAAAAGGACGATGAAGCAGACTTGGGTTGAAGTAGTGAGGAGAGAGATGGGGGCTTGTGATTTTAGAACAATTTGGCACTAGATAGAGTGGAATGGCAGAACAGGATTCATGTAACTGACCCCATGTGGTTGGGATAAGGCTTTGTTGTTGTTTTGTTTGCTTAGTTCCAATTTCTTGCATTCATTTCTCTCACCAAAATATTTGTTTGAAATGTTGTATAATGAAGTGCTTCTCTCTTCTGATTTGAGCTTGATCCCCAGCAATTGTTTCTTCTCCCCTCAACAATGACCCATAATGCAAAATATTCTCCTTTACCTATGATATGGTTCACAAGTTTCACTATTGTGCTATACAGGATCTGAACCAGACTGCACTAGATTACCTGAGCCAGTTGTACATCAAGGAAGTTCTCTTACACCTGCAGGTTTAAAACTACTAGACAAACAAACCACAAACCTCATGGGGCAACCGATATTCTTCACCAATCGTCATGAGGGACAGAAAATGAAGATTGGAAACAAGAAAACATAGATTAGATTCAATAAGACAGAAAATATTATTGAACTTAACTTGCATTATGAAAGACCAATAGCAATATCGAATTTCCCAGGAAGTTTATGAATAAAGCTGTAGCCCTTATTTAGTGTCCAGCTCTGTGTTTAGATGTTTACCAAGTTACTTTCATAACCCAACCAAATCAACTCAAGGAGCTATTCCTCTCCCATTGTGGGAAGATGTTTACCATTTGATTGTGCTTTATTTTCTGTGCACACTTTTATTTTCTGACTTAGCAACTGTATTTATTTCCTGCACAGAACCTTTTGATAGTAGTTCCTGTAATCGCCATACTCTCCAATAAAGAAGCATTCAAGCCCAGGCCAAATGCTGATGAGGTGGAAACAATATTCGATGCCCCCTTAGAAATGTTCATCAAGGTTTTACTCTCTAGCTACTTCTATTGGTATTAGTTTTATTCTTGAAGTTCTTTTCATTTTCTTAGATGTTTCAATCCCATGTGGTGGATTCAGGATGAGAACCGGAGGTCAGAGGAGAGAGACTGGAAGGGATACAAGTATGTGATTCATTTCTTTGACTACGAAACTGAGAATAAGAAGTACTTGATATGGGGTTTGACTGCTGCAATCTTGATTCGAGCTGCATCAGTTGCATACCAGCGCCCACCAGTCTTTCTGGAGCAAAAACCTGATTTCAGATCTGTTACTGGAGAGACTACCATGCCCTGAGAACACGATTCTGTTCTCTTTAAGTTGAAAAGATCCATAAAAATCTGCACTGGATTAATTGCTTACTTATTCAAAGACATGAACGATTAAGTGCAAAATAAGTGATGAAGCCAACATATAAATTCCCCCACATTCCCATTCAGAAACTATTGATACAGTTTATTTAAACCATGATCCAATAATTGATGAAATGTTTAAAGGGCAGATTCTCAGGAGTTACCATGTTCTTTTTCTAAGCCAACTCAACTCCAAGAAACCTTATTGCAGCTACTAGCGG
>JAOXJP010192262.1:0-12231 GCA_025762735.1 Platanus orientalis | reverse complement strand
CCTTTATGCTTAATAATATACGGGTGGTGCCAATTAAGGTATGTTTGATGGGATTAATGGGAGGGTATGTAGTTAATACAACACAAAAAGTAAGGCAAACCTATTATAACAATAAATAGAGTGATCCAAAGTAGAGGAAGGAAATATAGTACATAAGTGTATGCATCAATAATATATGTATGTATCTCTACTAGAATCAAGTATGCTCATGTTTCAAAATAATTGAATGAGAATCCAAACCAAGATAGTCCTAAACCATACATATACTAAAGCTAAGTGTCATATGCCATGAACCAACTACTATATACTACATAGATAAGTAGATGTATGTAGAGTAAGAAGGTATACTACATGCCATCTGCCAAAATCCATGATGTTCCAAGTGCCAAACTATCATCAAATACGAATGAATCTATAAGGTTCCCAAGAAAGAATCCAAACCAAGTCCAAATTGTTAGTGTATATTGTCAATTCCATAGAATATAAAATACATGGAGTGGTAGATTAGGCATGGCATGAGCATATTGCATATGTTAGTCATGTTTATAATCATCAAGCATCCTTGGGTCCCTAGAATGAAGACAAGCTCCAAGCACTTGAAGCCAATGATGAATCCTTCCCCATGTTGCCAAGGTCCAGGACTTGAAGATTCAGGCCTCATCAAGCTTGAGAAAGGTATATGAGATTAAGTATAATTCTAAGCATAGGTTAAAGAGACCATAAGACCCTTATAAAGGTTAGTGGACCATTCTCATGCCTTAAGCATAAGACCCATAGAGATTGGGAATCAAATTGAGGCAAAATGGTAGAAAATAACGGAATCGGATTGATCCGATGGTGTCAAATCAATTTGCACTTAGCGGATCAATCCGCTACTTACTGGATCAATCTGAGGGGCCATTGGATTGATCCGACAAGGCCTTTAGATTAATTTAGTCTGTCTTGGGTGTTTCTAACTAAGACGCTAGATCAATGCACCCTATCTGGATTGATCCAACATAAAAAAATTAAAAAATATATATGAATCCAACGCCTGTGATTTTTTTATCATTGAGAAAGATGCCAAATCAAGGGTACATGACCATGCTCATCCCATATAAGTATAAGAGAACCTAATGGGTGTTCTCTAACACACTTATCGCACAAAGAAGAGAAATTCTTAGGCTAAGTTATTCAATCCTCCCAACATCTAAAAGCTCTCATTGATGAGCCTTCATTGAAGATCAAAGAGCCATTATAGTGTTTCCCTATCACCCTATAGTTGAAGATCACAAGAGGGAAGCAAGGAGAGGGTTTAGGCTCAAGTAAACCCATGTGTGAATCTCTAAGAAGCAAAGAGGCAACTCTTGGGAGCTTGGTGGAAAGCTGAAGCTTATTAGCTCAATAAGGAGTAACCACCTTTAAAGGGCAACAAGCAATACATCAACCTTGTGAGATAATTTGTATTGAACCTATTTTACTTTGAGACCTTAGTACTGTCATTGAATACACCGGTAGTATAGACCATAACACCTCCACCGGAAACACCGGAGGTGTAGAACACTCCTGACAGAGATGCTGGGAGTAGACTTAGCACTCGCCAGAGACACTGAGTATAGAGCTTGCATATGCCCTTAGTAGTAATTAAAGAATATGATTTACAAAAGGAAGTGATTAAACTCTAGGGAATCTGTGTTCCCATCAGTTTTTTAATTTTGTAAAGATATGTTATAGTTCTAAGCTTAGGTGGATTAATCATCTCTGATTTAAAGTTTTATAAATTTTTTTTTCGTAGTATTATTTATTATATTTTATGTACTGCTCTTGAATTTTGTTTCCTATAAGCCACCCTTTGTCATTGTGGGCATCGCTGAAAAACCGGGTGGTCTACCCAACCCCACTTCGGGGAACCGCGCCTAGCTAACTTGGGTCGACCTCTGGGCTTTGGTTTGGAGTTGCCACCAACTCAGGTTTTTACAGACGGGGTTAGATGTCTACCTCCTTTCTAGGAGAAAGAAGGATTACGGGCCTTATGGTCTTGGCTAGACTCGAAAGTCTAGGGATTGACTCTTGGACTGGTCTGGTTTTTTAGAGATTTGGGTAAGCTGTTTGGTTGCAATTGGGGAAGGTATTAGGCACCCCAATTACCCACCTTTTTAGGGTGGCTCCTTTAAGCTAACAATTGTCAAGTTCCAGTAAACAAAGTCAATTGGTTGAGACTCTTAGTCAACAAAGGAGTAGCACATCATGTATTAACACTCACCAAAACTTTGTTTTCTTCCTTATCTAAGCTCTAAAACTCTCCAATACCTCTTTCCACTATCCTCTATCCTCTATCTTCTATAGAGTGATTAGGTTTAGCATAAATCAGATAAAGAAACAAAATCTAGGAAGAAAACAAACTGTTTTAGAAGATTTTTAGAGTTGGGAGTGAAATTACTGAATTGGAGAAGAACTCCCACACTTAGCTCAAGAACTTTCCTTAATCTCTCAAACTCTTTCCCTCTTTGTTATAATGAGAAAAAATGAATTAATTGAGGTAATAGTAGGTTTATAACTTGCTCATGACATGATCCCACATGTTTGGGGGACCAATGAGCAAGTGCCACATAAAAAAATCCAGTTTAGTCACTTTTTAGCCTTATTTGTTTTCATCTTTTCAGAGTTGGGGGGGCCCTGACGACCATAGGGCACCTGAGACCCCCCCTCTAGGGTGCCCTTGAGGTTTGGCAAGCACCTAAAGTTCCCCACCTAGGGCGTTTGCTTTGTGTAACCCGAAACCCTTTAGATTTTTCCTACGAAAACCCATTATGGAAAAATGACCATACCTTTCTCTAAAAATCTCAGATTCGTTCACCATTTGTCGTGTTGGAAAGTAGACTCAATGAAATTTCCAATTATGAAGGGGTCAAACCCAAATTACATCAGGATTGGTATAGGTTTCATCCTTAACCTTAAGGCTTCATCTTTCTTTTCACAAATAAAATCGAAGCTCCCCATGGTGATACACTTGGGCATATGAATCCCTTGTACAATTCTTGTAGTTGTATTTTAGCTCCTTTAACTCAACTGGTGTCATGTGATAAAGAGTAATTGAAATCATCTTGGTTCTAGGTACTATATCAATAACAAGCTCGATCTCTCAATCCGGTGGTAATCTGAGATCTTCTAGAAACACATCAATAAACTATCCCATGCTAGTAATACACTCAACATTTGCTCCCTTCTTTAGTTTATCCACCACATAAGCTAATTACCCTTGCCAATCCTTTTGAAGCAAGCTACTAGCTTGGATGGAAGAGCTAAGCCTCGGGAATAGATTCTTGTAGACTCCTTAGAATAAAAACTCGGTCTGGTCTAGAATCCTAAACACTACCTCCTTAATGTAACAGTTCACAGTGGCATGATACGATGCTAACTAGTCCATCTCTAGAATGACATCAAAGTCCTTCAATGACTATTAAACAAGACCTACATATAGTGACTATAGTCAGGGTCTTGCCTAACGGTGTAGACACATACAGGGTCTCATCTAATGGTATAGATGTAATGGTGACATGCCTCACAAAATCACAAGATATAAAAAATGCTTGGAACTCGGATCAATAAGTATGATTACAAAGCGAAGTACCTGTGACTATAGTCCTAGACACCTCAGCATCTTGCTCAATGACAACATAAACTCTAGCTCGAGGCATCGACTTCTCTCTCGCATCAGTGGGATGAGTAGTGGAGTCCTTCTTTCAAAGTGGATAGTCTCAAATCATGTGGCCAACCTAGCCATATTTAAAGCACATTCCCACCTATCTGAAACATGGCCCAAAGTGTGGTTTTTATAAATTTTGGGCATGTCTTGGTCACTCTCTTCATCTCAACCTCCCTAGGAACTCGCTTGAAACCACCACATCTAGTAGCTCCCCTCTCATGAAAATCACTAGTAGGAAGTTATCTCTTATCATGTTCCCTGTGCCTTTGCAATTCATCACTATCTTATTCTGCCAGTTTTGTAGTCTCAACAACATTAGTGAAAGATCTGAGTCATAGAGGTGTCATATGGGTGAGAATGGTTGGTTGTAACCCCTTCTGAAAACTCTTAGCCTTGCCCTCATTGTTGAGAATGGAATGAGATCCATAATGAGGCAAGTCAATAAAGTTCACCTTATACTAAAACACAAACATGTTGCCTTGTACAAGGCTTATAAACTTAGCCTCCTTCTGGTCCCTAATGCTCTCTAGAAAGTAGTAGGTGTGGAAAGCATTTAGAAACATATCCCAAGTTAAAGGCTTTCCATCATAAACCAAAGTGTGCTTGGCATCCTGCCACCAATGTTCCACCTTGCCTTGCAAAATAAAAGTGGCCAGATTCACCTTCTAGTTATCGGGATAGTTCATAACCTTGAAAGTCTTCTCAATTTGCATCAACTAAGCTTCTGCTTCTATGGGATTAGAAGTTCCAAGGAACTTGGGAGGTCCCATACATTAGAACCTCTCAATGGTCCTATCCTCACTCTCAACCTCCTTGTCTCTAGGCAGCACACTGCCCACTATATGCTCAAGAACTATGTTAGTCAGACTATGAATAGCCTCCCAAACACTAGTCGGGCCATGATTATCCAACGGAGGGGTGCCTAGACAAGCTCTAGTGTTCCTCTTAGGCGGCATTATCACCTATAGACATCAAAATAGTAGCCAAATACTTGTATCCATCAAGACTATATCATGTATAAAATACTCTAACTCCATAAATAAAATAATCTTCAATATCCATTCTGTTAACTTAAGATTATCCAAATAAATCTCCCAAACATAACTCATCTCCAAACATAGAGTCTACAGAATCCAAACTTGGCTACTCTAATATCAACTCTATCACACCCCGAAACCCACGCATGGAAATTGGAGTATAGATAAAGAAAGACACATGCGTGACATCGTGGATCTTGGAGTGTAACATTACTCTTTCCTTATGGAAGGAGTTCTTACTTACCTTAAGTTCAGCATATACTTTTTTTTCATTCTTTATCTAATTAAATAACCCTGATTTTCAATAACATTCACAGTGGAAATATAACCATAAGATAATATCCATCATCAACCTATGTAGCAAAAATATAAACATACACATTCTAAACTAAGTAGCGGAATATAACTAAAATCTCCAAACATCAGTATCAAAAGTTACTAATCTCCAGTATAAATAGTATCATCAATAGGCCATCCAACTGGCCAACATAACATATATCTCCTCAAACTAGAAAAGTGATAAACAACCAAATAGAATTCTATCTCAATAATCTCTATCTCATACATGAATGTATTGAAATAAAACAAAACAAACAAATAGAAGAGATAGTCCTCTTGTCCTAATGAGCTGACTCTAGGAACAAACTTGCAAGAAAGCACATTCTACGAAGCGCCATCTGAAATGGTGTTAAAAACATGGATAAGCTATAAAGTCCATGAGAAAACATACATAATCTCTTATGGAGTAAATCAAAGTATACACGAGTATAACTCATTAGTAAATCGGAACATGTGTGACATATATGAATCAAACTAGTTATAACAATGATCAGACTCCAATAAAAGTTTCAAAAGTACTAAAGCTAAATCAAACATAAATCCAAAACTGAAACAAATAATATGTAGCTCATAAGGAAAGTGTAGCATGCAATGCAAGTGTTTACTACAAAATACTCATACACAAGTAGGCCTTAGCACCTCCCAAATAAGCTGCCTTAGCTAATAGATATTAAAACTAGACATATGCTCATGGAAGCCCAATGTATCCTACAACTCTGATCACCCATGAAGGGTTTCTTACAAAACATACCTCAGATCAAATCAACACAACCGATGTAGGGTCTTTGAAATAAACCTCATATCAAATCTACCATATTACCCAACATAGGGCCTTTGACAAATCTGAAAACATATAACCCATGTAGGGTCTCTAACAAATCTAAAATCTCATATGAAATGGTGGGTAACAAGTGTTGTCTTCATCTATTAATGCAACCTAGTGATTGGGTACCAAAGATGGTCATAAGACTACAGCCCACAAAAATCCCCTACGACATCAACAGTGGTTTGCTAAAATTCCTTCGGACAAGGATGAAGTGGTTTGCTAAAGTTTCCCCAAACAAGGAAAATGTGGTCTGCTAAAATTCCCCTTAACAAGGATAATGTGGTTCACTAAAATTTTTCAAGGTATGATGGGCAACTAGTGCCATTTTTACCTATTGATTAGGTCTAGTCGGCTAAAATTTCCCCAGACAAGGATTAGTGGGCAACTAGTTCCATCTTCACCTATTAATGAATCCTGGTGATTGAGTCTATTCTGCTAAAATTCCTTAGGACAAGGGTTGGTGGGAAACTAGTGTCGTCTTCACCTAGTAATAAGTCTCGGTGATTGCATCTAAACAAATTCTCATACATAAAATGGTACTTTCAAGTCCATACATATATAGAGTAGTATGTAATTGCATAAGGTATGGAACTTTAAAGTCCATGCATATATAGAGTAGTATGTAACTGTATAAGAATACAGTGCAAGAGATGTCTATGTAGTAAAAACTTATATGTGAGACCATGTAAATCCTATGCTCCAAAACCAAACAAAAAGTAATAGCTCATACTCACATCAAAACCAAATGCTCAGATTCTTCATCTAACTTCCAAAACCAACAATAAGATAAGAGTCTCAACCAAGACATGTAAATGTAATGATGCTAATATGGAGCTCATCGGATTAAGTCCTAGTGGATATAATCAAGTGAGAATCATAATAATAGCATCGATGTCCAACTAGCATATAAAATAGGATGAGCACAAAGCTTAGAGCTAATTAATTTAAGAAGAGACTAACAACTAGCAATAATGATATGACTATAAATCTCAAGTATGGGGAAATCGAGGCAAACATCAAGCATATAGAGTATAAATCACTTTTCCCTTCGAATTTCACAAGGATTTAACCTTCCTAACTTCAATAATAGGGGAAACTTAAGATTCCAATGAATCTATAATAGTTGAACAGGGGAATAAGTAAATCTTAAATAAAATATGCTTAAATTTGAGTAAATCTAGCAATACACATGAAATCCATGATTTCATGCAAATAAAGGTCTATACCAAGGCCTAATGGAACGATTCATTCTATTGAATATGTGGAATCATCCAACATACATAGATTTTATGAACAAGTGATGAAAACTATAATCTCATCCAAAATGACAATAAAAAATGAAGGATAATGCAAAAAAAAATAAAGGAGTAGAACAATCAACATGAGAGCTCACTAGTTCTCCATGAATCTAGTGATTGGATGAAGTAAACGTACCACACTTCAAAGGAAAAGCAATCAACTGATAGGAAAACCAACATCTCATCCAAAAGTGAAGATTACAAATGAATTAAAGGATAAAAAGTCAAAGGAGTAGCACATCATGTATGAAAACTCACTATCTTGGTCTTCTTCTTTGATCAAACTCCAAGATCTTCCACCACTTGCTTTTCTTTTCCTCTTTTTTATGTAAAATGATGTATCTCCAACATTAATTAGGTAAAACTAGAAGATTAAGGAAGAAAATGAGCTATTCTAGCAAGTTTTTCATGTTTGAGAGTGTAACTTACCAAATTGGGGAAGAACTCCCACTTTTCTCTTCCAAGGCTCTCTAATCTCTCTAACTCTTTCTCTTTTATTCTAATGAGTCTAAATGACCTAAATGAGGTATTAGAGGGATTTTAACTTATGCAAGATGAGATCCCACATTTGTGGGGATCAAATGGGTAAGTGCCACGTCATATTCGTATGTTAGTTTTCCCGCGACTCGAATCATGATCTAAGTTTGTGATCAAATGGGTGAGTGCCACTATGATCGATCATGGGGTTTGTGATCAGTCACATATAGGTTCAAGCAATACCTGAGAGATATGACTGTTGTTTGTGATTGGATACACATGGGAGTTTCGTGATCAGTCATGCCAAATATTTGTTGAATTCTCTAATTTTTTTCATCTTGGGTCCCTAGAGTCTAATCCAAGTAGTTCAATGATCCTCCAACTCATTCTAAACCATGTTTAAGTCACTTGAACATTAAGGATGGCCCTCATGTTTAGAATTACAAAAGGGTTCAAATCTAACCTAAATTGTCAAGCCCGGATTTTTCTAAACTTTCCTAATTAAGGTATGTGGTGTTACAATAAGTCCTAAAAAGGAAAGAGATAACACACAAGTATTGACAAGAAAGTGAAAGAGCTTAAGTTTTGAAAATACTGAAGATACCATATAAGTTGTTTATTTTGTAAGGCAAATTTTCCAAGTCATTACCAAACTTGTATTATACATTGATAAAGCATTTGAAGTTATAAGGCTATATATGTTATTTTGTCCAATGCTTAGCCTATCCTTTTTAGTTGTATATTTTGTATACCTAATTATGAGCCATGGGCTTATCCATCCATAACATTTTTCATATTGAGGTATAATGAAGAAGTGCAACCGTGGAAATGCACTAGAGATGAAGGATGAAGAGCTATGGAAAGCTCTAATGTAGTTGGTCTTATTTTGATAATATGTAGATTACTTAGATTATGAGTCTGTTTTAATTGTTTATGTAATTATTGGATTTAATGCATGGGATTGTAAAGACTTGTAGTTTGACGAAAGTTCTATTTAGAGACCTTATTTTATTTGCTACTTAGAGTGAAAGGGTAAAGGTAAGTCAGAGGCTCATTATGACAAATGAGAAATGAATTGAATAGAGAATGAATGTTAATATGAGGGATAACATAATTATTTCCACTGCACATGTGAATTAAAGATAACACTTTATTATTCCACTGGGTAGATGTTAATACTATTGAGATATCTAATTATCCAAAAAAAAATACTATTGAGATATGGAATTGTGATGTGTTTGAGATATATAAAGGTTAAGTCTTAAGTAACCCTAAAGATGAAAATGATAAAATTTATAGTGAAAGAAACAAGGATTTGAATGTCATGATCTAAGCTCATGCTCTCAATGAGACCACGGATTTGGGTCATGATAATTGGCCCTTTCATTGAGGATATAATTCAATGATAATTTTTATTGGTCATTCCATTGGGGATATAATTCAATGGTAATGCTTATTGACCCTTCCATTAGGGATATAATTCAATGGTAAATGTTTATTGGCCCTACCATTGGGGATATAACATAATGGTATAGTTAGTGAAAACTAAAGACTAAAAAATGAGAAGTGAGCATTAAAAAGTGCTAAGTGAATATAAAAAGTGATAATTGAACCTTGGTAAGTAATAAGTGAAAATTGAAAAAGTAATAAATGAACATAAATAAGTGATAAGTGGATAATGATAAGTAATGAATGAATATTGACCAGTAAACATTGACAAATGATAAGAAAAGAATTAAGAAAGACAAATGACTTATGATGTATGGCTAGTAAACCGAAACAAAGGACAATTGATATATGACAAATGATATGTGTACAAGACAAAATATAAATATAAATAATAATGAAAAATAAGAGAATATGAACCATAGAAGAAAAATGGTAATGTACATGTTCAGATCTAAAAGTGACAATGCATTTATTAGGCATGAAAGTGACATTATACATGTTTGATGTGAAAGAAGAATATATATGTTTTATCATATAAATGAACTAATACATGTTTTAACATATAAATAGAAATGCATGCATAGAAATATGGAAGTGAAAAAGTAGATGTACATGGCACAAAATTATAATGTAAATGCTTACTGTGGGCATCACAGAAAGACTGGGTGGTTTACTTGCCCCACTTCGGGGGGCTGCGCTTGGTCGATGTGGGTTTTTCAGGACTTTGGTTTAGAGTCGTCACTAACTCGGGTTTTTATAGACGGGGTTAAATGTCTACCTCCTTTATAGGGGAAAGAAGGATTGCAAGCCTTGTGGCCTTGGCTAGACCCAAGGGTCTAGAGATTGACTCCCAAACTGACTTAGTTCTTTAGAGATTTAGGTAAGTTGTTTGGTTACAATTGGAGAAGGTGTTAGGCACCCTAAATACCCACCCTTTTTAGGATGACTCCTCTAACCTAGTAGTTTTCAAGTGCTAGTTAGAAAAAATGAATGGGTGTTTTCTTTTATTGGTCTAGGGCACCCCCATGGTGTGATAACTGCAATTTCACCTAAGACACAATCTCAACCTGCCTACATACTCGATCTTGTATGGTTCAGTGTTCCTAGGGTGTTGTTGGGATCAAACTGCATGTAGTTTTAGTGGTTCGTTGTGTGTACAAATATCAGTAGTCAAGTATGTTTGATTGTGAATGATTCAGGGTAGGTTTATTTTAGGGTGTTCATATACTTACAGAGTACTCGCTGCTGAAATACGTTAGTGAAATGGTGTCAAGACTATGTTATACCAATGTGAGTATTTCAGGGACCTATTTGGGCTATGGCCAAGTCCCAAGGTCTTTGGGTCATGAACCAATGCGACATGACCCTAGGATAAGGTGGAGATTGTAAAAAGTCAAGAAGTGTTTAAAGGTAGTGATTAGGTTGGGTTATGCAGTTAGATTGTGCTGATGTAGCAGTCACAACACCAACATTATCTCACAGGTAAAACTCAGGTGTTCGACACTTAAATGCTTGATATTGGGCCTAGCCTATGTACAAAACCTATACAAGGGTTCTAAAGGTTGGAATAAGGGTATCCGATGGTTTTGAAAGTGTGAGGCTTCATCCCCACCTTCTGATTTATCAGAAATGATAAAATTGGAATTTCCTAGTCAGTATGCCTAATCTTTATACATACGTCTAGTCTTCAAGTACACCTAATCTTTCACCTTGATGTGAGTTCAAGCATATTGTCCTAGATGGACCCCACTTGGTTGTTTCAGTAAAACTAGGAGTTTGGAAGTCTATCCTTGAGGGTTTTCAAGAGTTTGTGGGTCTTTACATGCCATAGGGCACACAAGGACAGAAAAATAGCGTTTTCAAGTTAGTATGCCTAATCTCAGGCTGTACACCCAAACTCCATATATGTTTGATCTATCACAAGAATGAAAGTTCAGGCGTACTATCCCAAGTGGACACCACTTGATTACTTTTGGAAAATGGGAGGCTTGGATGTTCTTCTGAAAAGTTTTTAAGGGTCTATAGGTCTTTTTAGACCATGGTACACACAGGGATATAAAGATAAGGCTTTTAGGTTGGTATACTTGATCTCAGGCTATACGCCTGAACTATTGTATGTAGGTTGGTGGACAGTATGCACTCAAACAGATATATCTCTCTATAAAACTCAGAATTAATTGAGGTTGGTCTCTTTAGAAAGTAGAGAGAGATCTTTCCAACAGGGTATAATGAGCATAGGTGATATTTTGTTTCTATGCCAGAAAATGTCTGTACGCTTGAACTTTAATAAAATTAAAATTTAGGGAAATAGATTTTTCAAGTGTACCAATTTTGGGCAACAGTCCAACAACTTGAATTTTTGGATTTTTAGGGCCCTTCCCAAAGTCCAATGCTTCTAAAAATTTGTAAAGAACTGGGTTAAGACTTTAGCTATGCCTCTAAAAAATTTCATACCCATTAGGCAAGGATAAACCCCCCTTTGGAATTTCCAAAGGGGGTGGGTTCTATGCAGTTCACAAATCCGCATGGAGGAGTAGGGCTTGTGGGCTGCATTCTGGGGGTTACACTCATGGGGTTGAGCCCAAATTTTGCAGAGAAAAATTAAACCATATTATGAAACTACTGTGCAAAATTTAGAACAAAATTTAGAACAAGACAATAAGTATATGAAAAGTTATTTAGCAAATAAGCATGATGACAAAAAGTAATGCAAAATAGGAACAATAAAAAATTAAGTTGAATTAAATTAAAGAAAAATTCCAAAACTATAATAAAATGAACTAAAAATATTAATTTACATGTCTAAATTAGTTATCTAGCAAGAATAACAAAAATCATTTGAAATCATTTTTATAGACAGAGTTAAAATTCAAGCATCTCTCACTCCTCAGTTTGGACTATGTGACAACACACTTGTTCAGTGAGCAAGTGGGGTCCATCTTGGGGGCTAAATGGACTAAACTAGAGGTCAAATTTGGTGAGCATGTATGTCACTATGTTAGTGACTCACAGCTAAAATTTGAGATCCAGAATCCTCTAATTGGGTAAGTTATAGCCTTCATACCCTAGATTGTTTGAAATAAAGCCAAAAGGGGGGAGAGAGGCTTGTCTCCCCTATGT
>JAOXJP010192251.1:0-12231 GCA_025762735.1 Platanus orientalis | reverse complement strand
ATATACTTTCCAAATATTTTGACTAGATTTGAGTTGATACGAAAGATTGTGGAGATTTCCTTCAAATGCTGCTAAAGCATAAGTAAATTCACCCGAGATCTTCTCCTAAACTTAAAGTCTTACAAATGTATTTCATGCATCTACATTGTGACATGTACTCCAAAAAGGTGAAAATCACTCACCCAAATTTGAATTTCTACAGTACAAGTCGCAATGCAAACGAATGCAAGGCATTTGTAAGACTTTAAGCGTAAAAGATGATCTATAGTGTAAAAATTTCATGGAAAAGATCCACACTTATCATATTGTCAAATTAAGGAATATTCCTTCATATATTGAATAATACTGAATATGATTTTTAACTATTTCATGGTGAAATAAGCTACCAAGTAGAATAATCGAACTAAAAGTTGGTGATATCATATCAGACACATTTTTTAATCCATAATCAGGTAGTTTTGTATAGCTTAGCATAAATCAGAGAAAGGAATGAATCCAAGGATTATTCCAAATAGCAATTTTGTTACCATAAGAGCCATTTCATAGATAATTTCATTATATAATGAAATTTATAAAAAGAATACATTTCATATTGTGGTGGCTTATACAGTATAGCCAAGTAGTCTTTTTTTTTATTTATATATATATGTAAATATATGCCAAATAGTATTTTAAATAATAAAAGGATGGGCTTTCTTGGATTAACTTTTTATCTTAAGGTCAGGCTCTCTTTATTATATTATGTCTCAACTTAACATATCTAATGACTCAATGGGCCTTAGACCAGGCTTCATTTCTTTATCTTGTGTAATGCCTATAATTCCTTAATGGGCCATGGGTTGGCTCAAGGCCTTCAAATTAAATTAGGCCAAGCCTATAGGTCTGCATTTTTTTTTCAAGGCTAGGCCCACTCTGAGCCCATAATAGTTTACAATGGGCTTTAGGCTTGGATCAGACCCAACTCATGCATGGCCCCAGCCTGTCATCAAGAATCTGTAATACTTATCTTTGCCTATACTTTAAAAGATACCTTACAAATAGGTAGCCTATGCAACCTATTTTCAACCCCTAATCAAGGTTAAAGGAATATTATTAATCATTACATTCTCTATTAGACAATACAAATAATCACACATTTATCCCTTCATCAAGGTTAAAGAGTTAGATTTGATTTTCATGGCTTCACTTGAAACTTAATACTTTTATTCAATGGAATCCAACCAAAGCAGTGATATTAGTTTCCTTTGTATCTTTGGTACATATTTTACATAATCCAATGTATGAATCACTCTATCAAGTATTTTGATCTTTATTGTTTTAATATCTATAACATCACAAAGAGGCCCATCAACAAAGGGAACAAAACCTATCTTCTTCCCTTGTAACATATCAAAAGATTCTTTCCTAAAGCATATATGAATAGGTCTAACTTAAATTTAACATTCATTTATTATGAGATGAAGTGAACATAAAAGACAATGAGAATGTCTCTAAAGTTTTCCTCATGTTTATTTGTCATTGTTATATTTGGATTGTCATCATTCTTTCATTTAATATGATCTAGATTATCATTCTTAATGTAACCATATTCCTTGTAGTGGAAACATTACACATTGTCCTTCTCTCTTGACCTACTATTTGTAGAACCCTTGCAAATGGTCTTCCCTTGTGACTCTAATTTCCACTCTTAATGTGGTCATATTCCTTGTAGAGGAAACACTACATATTGTCTTTTCCTTTAGATGTATTTGTAGAACCCTTGCAAATGACCTTCTCTTTTGATTTACCTCCCCACCAATACCCATAATCATGACCACTAGGATTTGGCCTTGTCCTATGTTCATTCAATAAGAGCCGTGAGATGTTTCATGCATCTCGTACCTTTTTCTAACAAGAACATTAGACCTGGTTGTCATTAGAATCAGAAAGTAAGGCAATAGGTAATAGGGCCTTATCTTCACCTCACACCTTGACATCAATCTTGTGCAACTGATTTAAGAGCTAATTAAATGCATTTAAGCATTCTAAAAACTTGCACATTTTCCCTCTTTAACGTGAACAATTACTGTTGCAAGTATAGACTAATAGTGAAACATAATAAGTTTCCTATGTCTAAGAAATGAGAGATATCCAAGTTCCATTATGTGATAAACATAAGGAATTAAAAAGCTCTTTATCAACTCTCTATTCTCTTCAAACTTTACGAAAAAAATCAAGAATTACCCAAGACCATTTCTTGTCATCTTTTTACACCATTTTTCAAAGAAGCTTATCAATAATAGCCTCTCTATCAACTCTTAATACATTCACACCTACACATAAGTACCTATATAGGTCATTGAGAACTTCATACAAATTATCCAATAAACCTTGCTGCTTCACACATAAGAAAATGGATACTTCAATTTGAACAACTTTGAAAGTAGAAGCTCAAATCTCATTAATAAGAAAGATTTTCAATCCAACAGTTGAGAAACAAGATAAACACAACAATTATTTCAAACACATTATAAGCCTAGAAACAAACAAATATATAAAATAAAAATGGACTTTTTCAAACCCATTTCCTATTATTATGAAATGGCTTATGAACTAAAGTTAGGCCAATGTAAAACAAAATAGAAAAAGAAAATGGGAAAATACAATCACAGACAACACAAGAATTTACATGATTGGTTAATATTCCTACATATGGCGATCTCATAATCCTTGGTTGTGGAAGCCGGTAGTGGAAGCCCATAGCTATATGATTTTAGGTGTATTAATATGATGGGAAAAGTGATTTGACACTTTTACCCATGCCATGTTTGTCCATGCATATAGATATAGGCTTCCGCTATAAACGATCAAGGCCCCCACAAGTGAAGGCAACCAAAGAAAACTTCTATAATGAAGATTACAATTACAAAAAGTACCAAAAAAAATACTAGAAATGGATTTATATAAACCAGTCCAAATCTGAATCTTATTCTCATTTGGTAACCAAATCTTTCAATCAAGAAATTTCTAGTATGGGTATTCAACGGCTTAACGATCCAACCAGATCTCAGATTGGGTTTTTGAAACCATCAAGGGGTGATATCCCTAGACCCTATCCAGCAACAGTAGTGAATCTTCATCATTTGTTTTGATAAATGAAAAATTATATACTAATCATTAAAAATTACATGCATATATATACATTGATTTGCATGTCTTGAGATAGAATCTCTCAAATCCAAAGAAAAATCATTCTAAAACAGAATTTTTTTCATTTGCAAGTTGATTGGCCACACTCCATACATGATGAATCTCCACCACTAGAATGCCAAGCATAGCATGAATGTGACCTATACTAACTATTACTCTCTAGGGAAACTAAGTTTTCCTCTTGATGATGTCAATCGCCACCTAGAATCTAATGCAATATGAAGTCTGTTGAAGCCATTGTCCTTAGCTATCAACAAACCTCTCAAACATGCAAAAAATTTCAACTAAAGAATATGCCATGAGTTGCATGAGCTAATGTATTCTAGAAGCCGGCACCCTAAGCGCATGCAAACAATACCTCCATATCTTGCTCCTTGTTGGTTCACTAATCCATCACAAGTCAATGAAATGACATTGAGAGGTGGTTGCAACCACTTGTACATTCTTATTGCTCCTGTGAGCTAGTTAGTCTTGAGTCTCCATTTGTTCATTAAGTTCCTATTAGTAGTCGAATCTGCACAATCCTTTGATATCATGGATGTCTTTACCTATATCTCAAAGATGATGGAATCAATGATGTGTGGAATTGTAGTATTTGAGTCTTAAAATATTCTCCTGTTTCTCTCACTCTAGATATGATAAATAATAGCATTGAGTGCAAGTTCTCCCACCATGGAAACAATTGATTTATCTCTGAATTTGCATTTGATCTATTAAGCCTCAGCAAGAAGAGTTTTCAGTTGTTTTCTACTTAAACTAAGCATTGATAGAATGTGCATCTAGATAGTACCTGCAAAAACACAACTGGAAAAAAAAATGGTCTAGAGTTTGTTTGTTATTCCAATAGACACAACGTTGAGAGGTTTAACGGATTTTGAGTTTGCACAACCAAATTTAAGTTGGAAGTCGTTTAGTTAAAGCATGCCATATAACAAAACTATGCTTTGGGATGTTGTTTGGGAACCATACCACATCCCACCAATCCAGCTTTGAAGAGGGAGTATAAATGGTTTTTTAGGTTGAAGCCGTTGTAAACTTCCCATTTAGATTAGTAGTCCAAACAACCAGTCTTTTGCTTCATGATGCAATTGTTCTATGTGCAGTATTTTTTTTTTTTCGAAGCTTGCATTTGGAGTATGAAAGTGGCAAGACTAGTTTGCCAGTCTCCATTATGAAGGATAGACACCATTGAACTTAGCCAATCAAACCCAACATCATATCAAATTTCGTTTCCAAATCAATTGACTAATACACCATCTAGGTGCCACCTATCAATCCACAATTTAGTACTTTGACCATTATCTATACTATGTATATTATTCTTCTTAATCAATCCTATGAATTTCAAAATTTTACTCCAAACCTAAGAAGCTTTGCTCGGAATCTTCATAGTCCATATAAAGCCTTGTTTCAGGTACTTAGCATGCATCCAACAAATCTAAAGACTTTTCCTTCGAGAAGCAATCCACCATATTTACTTCGTAATTTCAACATAATTCATGGCTTTCGCCCTCTTAATATTCAGCCATCCTTCCTCCTTTAGCATACAAATAGCTTCCCATCTTATTGTATAGAATTTCTTTATGAAATCTGGTGCAGCCCATAGGAATTTAGTAAAGATTGATTCATTCTACTTTGTAATCTTACCTATATAAGTCCAAAAACCTTGGACCAATATATAAAATAGCTCTGTAATACAGATTTAATAAGCTCCAATCTTTCTACATATGACAAAGGTTTAGCTATCTAGTTTGCTAGACTTTGATTAATTATATCCAAGATAACATTACAATCATAGCCAACGAGTTTTCCTAAAATCGGAGGATCCCCTAAATATTGCAAAAGAAGTTTTCCTTCTTTGAAGCCTATAACTAATAATAATCTTCCATTCATTTCTTTTATTATTGCTGCAAATATTTGAGTAGCTTTTTTTTTATCAATCTAGAGGCTTGGAATAGAGGAGAAAGCTTCCAAAGTTTGATTAATAGACCTCATTAATTGATTTTTCATTTGCTCTTGATATTACTATCAAATCATCAGCAAAAGTTAGATGCAACAACTTGGTAGCATTTCATTTTAAGATCAACTTAACATCTTTCATTTCAATTTGATTCTCAAACAGTTAAAAAAACACTTCCATTGCTACGGAGAACATGCATGGAGATATAGGGTCACCTTGTCTAAAACCCCTTGTCCAAGAAAAATACGCTACAAGAGATCCATTGACCAAGATAGAGTATCTCGTAGATGATATGCAATCCATTATCCAAACTATAAACTTGCTAGAAAAATGCATCTTGTATAGTGTAGATTCAATGAAAGCCCAATATACTAAGTTATAGGCCTTCCTAATGTCTATTTTAAGGATTAAAGAACGGGGATTATTTTTCCTACCAAAGTTTCTCACAACCTCATGGAAAACTAAGATATTATCAATAATATATCTTCCTTTGATAAATGCAGACTGATTTTAACTTACTAATATATCCATCACTCCTCCCAGTATATAATTCAGAACCTTGGTAATAAACTTATAAATTAAATTGCATAATATAATTGGTCTATATTCATGAAAAGAAGAAGCTGTTGATTTTTTTTAGAATAAGAAAAATAATTGTTGAATTTAACTCACATAACATTCTCCCATGGATAAAGAAATGTCTAATGGCTACTATGACATTCCTCCCAACAACCTCCCATGTTGCCTTGTAGAATGACAAAGTGAAGCCATTTGGTCTTTGGACATTTCCTTACTTCCCTTCAAACACTACTTTCTTTGTTTCTTCTTCTTTGATTTCAAAAATAAGTATCATATATTGGTCTTCTAAAAGTCTTCTCGCATTCGGCCACTGGATACTCTATTATTTATCTAGATTGTTTGTAGGAGCCATTAGAGTTTTATAATATTCCACTACTTTCAACCTAATTTTTTTCATCTTATTTGTCATAGAATCGTCACGCTTCCTTATACTCATGCTATTATTTCTATTCCTTCTAGACATTATTGATCTATGGAAAGAGTTATTTGAGTTCTCCAACTTCAGCCATTGTATCTTGGATTTGTGTCTCAACATGTTTTCCTTCATCTATAACGTTTTTAGATAATCATTCAATGTCTCTTTCTCCAGTAATACATTATCACCCCTTCTTGTTTTTGTCAACTCTTGAATGTGAAACAATTCCTTTCTTCTTCCTTCTATTAATTTTTGGTCTACTCTACCTAAACAGTTCTTATTCCACCATTTAAAAAATTTATTGACTACTTTAAATTTTTAAACAACCAGAAATAAAGGATTTCCATGCACATGTACTTACCAAGTTTCCTAGGTTTTTTGCATGAAATCCTCATGATTATCCACATATCAGAACATTGAATGGTTTAGTACCTTCCCTCTCTTATTCTTGAATATAAGTTATGATTGTGATATGCTCAAAAACTTCTTCAAGAAGGAATTTAGTTTTAGAAGATGTAAATTTAGTTAACCAATCTTCATTTACTAGTACTTTATCAAGCATGCTCTCCACTCTAGCAAGTCTTGTTTGCTTTGTTCCACCAAGTAAGTTGTACTCCTCTCCATTTTTAGTCATCCAACCCGGCATCCTTAATAGAGTTATTCAATTAATCTTTCATAGATGAAAAGTTAGGATTATCCCCTCTTTATTTTTCATGAGAAAATCGACTGTAATTAAAATCACCCACAATGATCCATGGTCCATTAGCACCCCTTCCAATTTGTTCAATCTGATCTCATAACAACAATATTTTTTTCATTCACTTCCCTTTATTTTTTAGGAGCATTTAATCCCTTGATATTCCAAGTAAGTAGTTTTATCATCAACTAGATTGGAAAAAGCATTGCCCCTAAGTTTTAAAAGTTATTTTCTTAAAAAACTTGGTTTCACCATTAAAGAACTATTGTCCCTCCTTTAACTATTTATTAATTGGAATTTGCTAGGAAGTAAATTGATGCTCTTGACAAGACTTGGTAGGCTTTCACGATCTCTACTTTCATAATGGTATTTGTGTGTCTCATCTCTAGGCTTTTTACGATCTCTGCTTTCATAATGGTATTTGTGTGTCTCATCTCTAGGGTCCTCCTTCCATCACAAAGGCATTTTCATCATCGCAACTAAACCGAAATATGAAGATTTCATCCTAAATCAGGTTAGTTTCAACATTTTCCTTCAATTTACAAATCTTTTACCCAGTGTCCCTAACATATGAAAAACTTGGTTGTCTTCCCATGAACTACCTGACAAGAGTATTTTTCTACTTTCTTGTTTCATCTTCAATGATTTTTTGCGAGCAAAAAGTAATTACATCATCACCATGTTCCTCCAGTTGGACAAAGTGTAAGGAAATGCCTTTGTAATTCTTTATTGTAGTAGAAAATAAAACTCTCCATGACTGTTCTTCTGTTTTTGGTTGAACCTTCTTCCCCTCCTCCAAATTAAGATCACCATTAACCAATTTATGAACTTCTCTTTGGCAGGGAGTAGTCATATAATAATTTGTTTGTGCCAAAGTTATTGTCAATCTCCTTCTCAGTTCCTTTAGGTGCTACAGTAGACTAATAAGTTATCCCCAAGGTATTGTTATGTCACCAATACCCTTCCCTGGAAATCTCATTTTCTTCCCTATGTACACTAGTGGGTGCTTCGGGTCATGCATTTAAGTTACCCAGTTTGCACTGCGCCCATTTCCATCACCTTTGACATGTCACCAATATCATTCCCACTATTGGAAATCATCATGCCATCTCTTCTTTTTTCAATGTTCATATCACTATTGTTGTTATTAATCTCCATTTTCCTCCTATTATCTCACATAGATCTTGCACTGCCTTGCATGCATTATCCCCTACATGAGAAAAATTGTCACCAATAATGTTGACTTAAATTTGATAAAGTTCCATCCATTCAACCATTCTAAGTCCAGTGCTACTAGCTAAATATCTCTGGTCATTATTCTGTCATACCTATAGTGTCACATGCATTACACCATTCTTGATCTTGCTAATCTCTTTTCCATGCTGGTGTGGCCTTGTAGATCCATATCTTCTATTCCATCAATTTTGGTCTATGAGTTTGATCCCTCTTCTTCGCTCAATCTATTAAGCCACGATTCACAATGGTCTGATTGGTTAAGTGTAGTCTCCTATAAGCATTTTTGCATTCCATGATACTTCGTGGTTTGATTAAGGTTGTAGCTGCTACCTGGTTGAGTTATTAGGGTTTCAAATCTTTCATCTATCCTTCCATCAACATTATACATCTCATCGATACCTTCCAAATCTATCACCGATAGTTCAAATCTAGTGATGTAGGTCATCCCCATCCTGTCTTCCATTGCTAGTGATCTATGACTAATGTTGTGCTCCAGAATCCTCTTGTTTACATCATATATCACCAGTGATCTCTCTCTGTCATCATTCCTATCATTTATGCTCCCTCTACTTGAATTCATTATCTACTTTGTCAGATGGTCACCTCCCACACTTCTCTTTCCATTGAAAGTGGGGTTCTGGTATTTAAATAATGAACCAAGATAGCTCGTCTTATCTTTAACCATCGGATTGTCGTTGCCGGCTATGATCTACCATTTCTATAATCTGACTTCCCTGGGGTTCCTCAGAGCTATGCACAAAAACCAAATCTTTCATTGTTGTGATGGGTTGTCACATGTAGAGAGGTTTCCTAAAAGGAAACCAACTATCCTCACCTCTTAACATGTGAATCATAGTTTCTCTAGGATTTGGTTTTCTAACCACAATACCTTTTAGAAAGAAGCAAAGAAACCCTATAAGAAGATAATGATATATGGACAGTTGTCTTATTTAGATGTCTATATTTAAGGGACTTTTTTTGAGCTCTGTGGTTATTTCCTAAAGGATTCTTAGGGTTGGATTGTGAGGAGAGGGTGAAGACTCCATTGTATTTTATTGATTTCTCTTTGATTAGTGAAGAAAAGGATCCCCGTTTGTTGCCTCATGGATGTAGGTAATATTGCCGAACCATGTAAATCATTGTGTTCATTATTTCTTAATTATTTCTTTTTTTTTTCTTTTATTTATTAATGTTGTTGGTGCAATGCTTCCTACAATTGGAATTAGAGCCTCGTTGATTTAGAGACCCTTTTCTTTCACAAGATTAATTTTCGCATTCATGTTTGCATTTGTTGGAGATGTCGAGTTCTCCAATATTTGAGGTGCCAAAATTCAACGGGACCAATTACGCATTGTGGAAATTGAAGATGAATGCGATTTGGTGAAAGAAGGTTGTGCAATCATGATTGAATGTAAAGAAAATAAGCCTAAAGATATAAGTGATGATTCTTTTAATAAAAATGACCAATTAGCAATGGTGGATTTGTTTAATGCACTAGATGATTTTGTTTTATTCAATGTGTCCAATTAAACCATAGCAAAAGGTTTATAAGATAAATTGTAGAATCTATATGAAGAGAAATTTATGTTAAATAGAATTTTTCTTTGTAAATAGCTTGATAACCTAAGGATGAAGGATGGGTCCTCATTAAAAGAACACCTTAATGAGTTTAATATTCTTATTAGTAAATAGATTGCACTTGATGTGAAAATTTATGATGAAGAAAAGATCTCCCTACTATTTTGTTCAATGTTTGATTCATGGGATGACTTGATTATGAATCTTGGAAACACTAAGGACCTCATAATGGAATCAATCGTTTCTATGTTGCTTTCTAAAGAGTCTCACAAAATAATAGGTGTATATTCTTCAGTTGATGCAATGATGGTAAGAGGAAGATCCATCGTACGAGTTATAAATTCAAAAAATAATTTAAGATCCAATTTGAAAGGGCATAAGAATGTAAGGTGTTGGAATTATAAAAAAAAAATGGTCACCTACGAAAATATTATAAGTTCTAAGAAGTAAATCAGGAAAAGCCCAAATCTGATTAGCAAGAATATGAGTTAATTTCAAAGAATTCCCAAGGAAATTTAATAGAGGAAAGCGTTTCATCTGAAGATGATGAGGTGTTTTCTATTATTCCACGTGAAAATTTATAGAATGAGTGGATTTTGGATTTTGGTGGTTCCTTTCATATAATACCATGCAAGGATTGGTTTTATATATACTGATCATGTAATGGAAGTATTGTTTACAAGGATGATAATAACATATGTAAAATAGCTAGAGTTGGACATGTTAGGATTACTATGTTTGATGGCATTACATGTAAATTTTTGAGTGTAAGACACGTACTAAGTCTACGAAAAAGTCTCCTGTCATGAAGGATTTTATATCAAGATGGTTATAAATTTTCTATAGAAAAATATCGATTAAAGATTGTCAAATGAACACTCATTATAACAAAAGGAGAATTATAGAGTAGCTTGTACCGATTGATTAGGGATACTATGATCAACGATGTTATTGTTGCTAATGCTATTACCAAGTCTATCATAACTTGGCATAGGCGCTTGGGTTACATGAGCAAGCGTTGACTTAAAAAATTCCTTGATCATTATTTACTTTTTAGTTTAAAATCTACAAGTTTAGATTTTGTGAAATTTTTTTATTTGGTAAGCAACACAAAGCAAGTTTTCTATCTTTTATTGTAAATTTAAGGATGTATTGGATTTAATACATTCGGATACATGGGAGTATCTAGTTTCATCTCTAGGAGGTGTGTTATATTTTATTTCTTTTATTGATGATTTCTCTTGAAAAGTGTAGGTGAATATGCTCAAAAGAAACAATACATTTTCTTTCTTCAAAAAATTTAAGTCTTTGGTTGAAAATCAAAAGGAAACGAAAATCAAATGTTTGAGAACTAACAATAAAACGGAGTATACAACAAATGAATTCAATGATTTTTGTAGTGAATATAATATTGACATGCATTTATAGTTCTTAGTACTCCACAGCAGAATGGCGTGACCGAGTAGATGAACCGTTCACTTATAGAGAGTTCTAAGAGTATGTTGAGTTCATCTAGTCTACTACAATGTTTTTAGGCAAAATCCATTCATCCAATTTGTTATTTGGTAAATTGTTATCCTACCATAGCAAGTGATTGCAAAATTCCTAAAGAGGTTTGGTCTGAAAAACCTGTTAATTACTTATTTATGCGTATTTTCAATTGTGATGGTTATGTATGAATTCCTAAAGAGTAGAGAACTAAATTGGATGCAAAGTCCAAAAAATGTATTTTTCTTGGCTATGTAAATGGATCAAAACGGTACATATTGTGGTATTTTATCACTCACAAGATTATTATTAGCCAGAATTCTATTTTTCATGAAGAATCATTGTAAAAAGAAAAAGTTGTAATGAGACTTAAGTACAACGAAGATGATTGAAATTAGGTCTTTAAAAAGGCTCTTGAATCAACCAAACATTCTTGAGAATGAGATAATTAATATTGAAGAAACAACTAATGAAGATCATGATGATGACATGATAGAAGCTAAAGCTTAAAGTGATTAAGGCCAGCCCACTAGAGATCGAAAGTCTCTATTGGCTCCAAGATTATGTTACAACTTATGCTTGTATTTCTGAGGAGCTTTAACCTACTTCTCAAGCAGTGTGTGAATCAGGAGATGTTGTCCAATGGAGAGTATCTATAAAAGAAGAGATGGAGATTCTGTATAAAAATAAAACAAGGATTTAGTTAAACTACCTAAGGGTGTAAAGCTATTGGTTGTAGATGGATATACAAGAGAAAACAGGAAATATGCTAATGGAAATATCAAAAGATATAAATCCCGAGTAGTAACAAAAGGTTAAGCTAAAAAATCAAATATTGACTTCAATGAAATTTTTTCTCTAGTTATTCGTCTTAGCACTATTTTTGTTTTGTTGAGTATGCTTGTTGTGTTTGATTTATAACTCAAGTAATTAGATGTTAAAACATTATTTTTACATGAAAAACTTGATAAAGAGATATATATGACTTGACTTGATGTAGGGGTGGGCACGGGCCGGGCTAGGGCCGGGCCATCGTAGGCCCAGGCCCGGCCCTCAAATTATAGACCGGGCTCGGGCCGAGGCTTGGGC
>JAOXJP010192240.1:0-12231 GCA_025762735.1 Platanus orientalis | reverse complement strand
TCTCTCTCTCTCTCTCTCTCTCTCTCTCTCTCTCTCTCTCTCTCTCTCTCTCTCTCTCTCTCTCTCTCTCTCTCATCCCAAGGGTCATTGGCTATATCAGTCTAATTCATCAGCCATTGACACTATTCTTGTGACAAAAATCCTCGCAACCTTATTCACCTATTCACCTCATACCCTTGTAGAGGCAATCCAAAATAGAGTCTATTGAAGGAATTGATTTTGAGGCTTTAATCAGCACTAACCTACAACACCTTAATTTCAAACAAACACATGAAGTGATGGCTACAATGTATTGAAACAAAAGATGCAACACCATTAAAAGGTGAGGCCGGATTTGGTAAGACAACCTTTTTTGGGGAGAGATAAAAGGCCAAACTTTATTGAAGAAGCAAGAAAAGCAAGAGAACACCAACAAAACAAACAAAAGCAGAAAAACCTCACCGAGACGGTGAAGTGAGAAAAAAAAAAACCTAAAAAACAAAGAACAACCCACAAAGAGCACAAAACTACAACTACTCACGCCACCATTCATGTCAATCCTCCTCCACGAAGTATACTCTAATGGATATCCAATCAAACAGAACTCTATAAATGTTACGGATTACATCACCATGATTCTTACACTTATCCTCAAAGATCCTATAGTTTCTTTCCTTCTAGATTCCCCAACAAATGGCCTTCAGAAGGAACGACCAAATGATCGAAGAGATCCCCTCCAACTCATGAATTCACCAACCCGAGAGCAAAAACCTAAAATGGTTAAGAAAAACCCAAGCAATACCCAAATGAGAGAGAGAAAGAAACACCAAACCCTCTGGGCCATGATACAATGAATAAAAATATGATCCACCGATTCCTCCTCCCTCATACAAAGGGCACATCTATTAACCATACTCCATCCTCTACTCTGCAAATGATTCAAAGTGAGGATTTTATCCAGAACCGCATTCCAGATAAAAAATGAAACTTTTGAAGGAATGCCCGTGATCCAAATTCTTTTGTGAGGAAAATTTAAAGAATCATGATTGCTCATTGCCAAATAAAAGGATTTAGTTGTATAACATCCTTTCTGCAAAATACACCAAACCCATACATCCTGCAGACTAGAATTTGGTCTCATGCTCTCCAATAAGCCCAACAACCTACACCACTCACCCCTCTCCCAATCATACAAACTTCTACCCAACCTAGGCAGCCAAGTGTTCCCCACTGACTCAAAACAATTTCTCACCAAAACCCTCGAATCCATGGCTAAAGAATAAAGAGTTCTGATATCATCTTTGAGCTTAGTCTCACCAACCCAGATATCCTCTCAAAACCGAATCTCATTACCCGAACCAAGCTTAAATCTTATATGTTTCCAGAAAAACTTTGACATAATATGAATTGATTTCCAAAAACCACAACCATGTCTCCCTATCACTTTCTTCTCTTCTCACCTCAAAAGCTCTCTGAATCTTGCCATTACCACCCTACACCACAGACTACCTCTATCAGACCCAAAACGCCAAAGCCATTTAAACAACAAATCCCTATTTTGATCTCTTATAGATCTCAGCCCCAACCCACCACAATTTAAAGGTTTAACAATTGTATTCCAATCCACCAAGTGATATTTATGATGCTCCTCTCTATCATTCCACAGAAAGTTGCGAAAATAGAATTCCATTCTAGTTGCCACTGACCCTAGAATTGTCGAAAGAGATAGATAATAATTTAGAATAGAAGCTAGAGTGGACTTCAATAGAGTCAACATACCCCCTTTAGAAAGCAGGGCAGCCTTCCAGGACTCAAGCCTCAAGGCAATCCTCTCCATAACTGGCTCCCAAGCAACCCTTGATTTAAACTTCGCCCCCAGAGGCAAACCAAGATAGGTCGAAGGCAACAAACTGATTTTACAACCTAAAATCCAAGCCAAATTTCCAATATTTGGGACCTCCCCCACCCGAAACATCTCACTCTTAGCCAAGTTGATCTTTAAACCCGACACTGCCTCAAAACAATGAAGAATACATCTCAAATGCCCGATTTGACTCTCATTCGCATCACAAAAGATTGTGGTATCATCAGCAAACTGTAAGTGAGACACTTTACAAGCCCCCTCCCCTTCCCCCACAACAAAGCCTGGGATAAAGCCACTTTTCGCCTTCGTTATCATTTTACTCAAAACTTCTGAAACCATAATAAACAATAGAGGAGAGAGAGGGTCACCTTGCCTTAAACCCCTAGAGCTCCGAAAAAACCCTTTAGGACACCAATTTGATCAAGATAGAGAGCTTCACTGATCTCAAACAATAAAATATCCAACTACATCATTTCACTCCAAATCTCATTCTCACTAACACATAATCCAAAAACTTCCAATTAACATGATCATACGTTTTTTCCAAATCCAATTTACAAATCACCCCATTTTTCCCTCCACCCTCCTATCCTCAATACATTCATTAGCGATAAGGACACTATCAAGAATTTGTCTACCCTCTATAAAAGCACTTTGAGGTTGAGCAATAATCCCCTTCATCACTACCTTCAACCTTGAGGATAAAGTCTTAGCAATGATCTTGTAAACACTACTTAACAAACTAATGGGATGAAACTCTCAGAGGTTTTGAGCGTTGTTCTTCATAGGGATTAAAACAATGAAAGTATTATTGAGATGCTCATAAAACTCCTCCGAATAATAAAATTCATCAAAAACCTTCAACAAATCCCCTTTCACAATATCCCAACACTTTTTATAAAAAGACATCGAGAACCCATCCGGACCCGGCGATTTATCCCCTTTCATATCCAACACCACCTTCCACACCTCATCCTCCGAGAACCTTCTCTCCAACATAGATTTCTCAAGATAAGATATACTATCAAACTTCATACCATTAAGCAATAGTCTATTATAACTTTCTTCCTTGTACAGCTTTACATAATAGTCTTCTACTTCATCACGAATTTTAGTTTGATCTTGAGACCACACCCCATCAATAAATAGACCCAAAATTTCATTGATGTTTCTATGATGAGAAGTTGTCTTATAGAAAAAATTTGTATTCCTATCTCCCTCCTTAAGCCACAATACCCTAGATCATTGCTTCTAGAAAATCTCCTCTTTCAAGGCCAACACGACAAACTCCTTTTTCAGGCTCTCCCTCTCCTCTCTCTCCTCACTCCTCAACTCACGATCTTCCTCAATACGATCCAACTCATCAACTCTCTTACTACAAGCCTCCTTCATCTCTTTGATAGAGGCCCCTGAATTCCTATTCCAATCTCTTAAGCGAAATTTTAGCGCTTTTAATTTAAGAGGAAAAATTATGCTCGGATTTCCCGAATAACAAATCCTATTCTATTCGTTTTCCACCACCTCCATGAAATTTGGTTCAAGAAACCATATCTCCTCAAATCTGAAAGGGCGAGGTCCCCCCATCAGACGTTTACCTTCCAATAAGATTGGATTGTGATCTAAAATTAAGCGAGGTAAAACCTTTTGCACCTGATCAACAAAAAGATCCTCCCAATTTACACAGAACAAGAATTGATCCAATTTACTCAAGGAAACCGGATTTTGAAAATTGGACCAAGTAAATTTTGCCCCTTTCAACGGACCATCAATTAAATTTCATTTATCAATGAAATCCCCAAATTTAACCATCTTATTATCTCTACTAACTCCACATTTTCGCTCTCTAGGAAATCTAACCAAATTAAAATCACCTCCAATACACCAAGGCAACTCCCACCGACTTTTAATATCATCAAGGTCAATCAAAAAATCATCAATCTCACCACTTTGAGAAGGACCATACACTCTAACAAACACCCAATCAATTGGCTTTGAATTCAATCTACAACAAATAGAAACCGAATAGCCCCCACCTTATGATCACTCACCTCAATCTGATCTTTATCCCAAATCAATAAAATACCCTTTGACGCCCCGCAGGACGGTAGGACCAACCAATCATACGGTCTCAACCCCCAAACCTCCTTAACCATCCACTCTTCCATAACCTAAATTTTTGTCTCCTGAAGACACACAATATCCGGCAAGGCACTCAAAATACCTTGATTAACTAAAACTCTCTTATCCCTATTCTCAAGCCCTCTAACGTTCCAAGAAATAATTTTTAAATCCATTAACTGCATAGAACTATACCCTTACCTTTCTTCCTCCCCCCAACACTCCTACTACCATCTCTCCTATCATAGTTCACATTACTCTCCAATTTCTTCATTTCACTTCTTAATTTCTTATCCTTATCATTGGTATTGCACACATTCTCCTTCACTAATCTCGAATTTTGTTCAATCCTCCTAAATAATTCCAGCGTTTCCTCCTCCAAACCCTCAAAAGATAAACTCAAGAATGGGCCAAAATGCACCACTTTATCCAACACCCATTCAGACAAAACCTCTTCATTCCTATCCTTCGAACAACAAATCAAAAGGCTTAAAAGGCACCCATCACTCTTCCCACTAATTTTTCCAGGTGTGACCACACCTGAATAAATCAGCAAATCCCCCTTATCTTTCCTTCTTACACCCTCCTCCCCAATCACATTCAAAGGTTCCACATTCAAAATTTCATCATCTGCACTCATCCCCCCTACCTTATCCGTACCAGACAACCCATTCCCCAATGCTCCCCCCAAGACATTTAGACCCCCGGCATTCAAAGGGCAATAATGAATAAAATCCCCATCCATAGCAGAAGAACCCAAATCCCTGCATAAATTCACAACATTTGGCATAGTAGAGGAATGGAAATTTGAGATAAAAATAAGCTGACCTTTTTGGAGTAATAAATTGGGCAAGGAGAAATCAATAAACATAGTATCAATTGGCTCATGACCACACAGGATACGGTCCTCACACTCAATCCCCTCAAGGCCAAAGCCTCCGCACCAGATACACATTCTTCATCTTGCAAGTGGCAGGTCCTTAAAATAGGAGGATCTCCAAGATCAAAAAGCACCGAGCCAACCGACGACCTTTGTAGATTCACTACAAGGTCAGAAACCACCACATCCTTGAAGGACAAGCATTTCGGACCAGCCACCACTAACTGCTTCCACGCCTGCTGATGATTATCAATCACCCTTTTAAAATGAGACGAAAAGGAAAAACTAATCAAATTTGGGTACAAACCAGTACATCCCATCCCCAAAGGTGTAACCTCCCTCCTCATCTCCAAACTATCAGCTTCAAGCCCTTTACTCGACACACAAGACTTCTGATTATCAAGCATCAGTAAAACATCGCCATCCTTCCAAACCACTTGACTTTCCCCTTTCTCTTGAAAATTGCTAATAATTTCCCCTTCTTCATCTTCCAAGCCACTCACCATCTCCGATGATTCCTCCACCTGGGAACACAAGAAGAGTGACTCCACATTCCTACTAGAACCTCTCTCTTCAAAGGTCGCCAGACAATACCCCTCCTGATGAAAACTATGAAGCAAACCACTTTTTATAATCTCTGGCCCGTCTATAAGCCTATCTCCAGATTTAGAACATAGGCTGTTGCGAAGCACCCCCATCTCAGTATCAGCAACAAACACCACCTCTTTCAACCCCATCAAACCTATAGAATTAAAAGGTTGGGAATGCTCCCTGTAGCACGTTGCACTAGTCGAAATATCCACATCCATCAGTCCATCCTTATGCCTTGAACACCCACTCCACCATGCTTTACCGGACACCACAAACCAACCACCTTACGCCTAGATGAAGATGGGCCTACCATTGCTTCTTTCAGCCCACGATAAGTAGATATGCCCAACTCTCTACCACACTCCCCATCCCCTCCTCTATTAACACTTGGACCCAGTCTTGATACAACTGTCCAAGAAGCTGACTTACCTTGCGTGTTGCAATCCATAACATGCAAATTTGAAGCCCCCACAATCCTGCCAAAACCGGCCACCTCAGCTTCTTGCCCAACACAGCACCGTCCCCTAATCCCAAAATCTGTTTGACCTTCCGCCACAGCCAAACTAACAGAGCCACTCTTATCAAAAATAGTAACATGATCCTCTGCCCCCCTTTCACGCGCCTGAGCCCGTTGGAATTCAAAATTTAAACAATGGGCGGGACCCACACCCTTGCCACCCTTTGTCCTCCGACCAGATAACGTCACGTCCCAACTCCTCTCAGGTTCATTTGCCATGGCAAGAACCTCACCACAATGAGACATCTCCTCATCAATGGTGATCGTCAACAGATACAACCTACCATGAACCACCAATGATATCAAACAAGGGATATTTCGGAGATCACCTTCCTCTAATTCCAAACGCGCCCAACACAGCTCCTCACACATCAAAGTACGTTTATCAATGGATTTCAGACCACCACACAGCTTACCAATTTTAATGAACACCCCACTCGTCCACAGATTCAAGGTTAATCCCCATATTCTAACCCAACGACCCTTGAACAGAGATTCATACCGAAGAGTAAAGCACTCTTGCGACCAACTTGTAAATTCAAAAGAATCAAACTCATCACCTGAATCACTCCATTCACACAGGATCGATACTGCCTCCAACGAGGGACAAATGAACAACGCCCTGTTTATATCCACCGGGACCCATACCAACGGGCTACACCCATTGAGCAAGAACTTTGCCCCTTCTGCAATCTCCATCTAGTCAATAACCGGCTTGCATCGAGAACACACCAGAACTCTCAACCAAACCTCTTTCTCCTCAATTGTCACAACGTGGTTGTAGTTTAGCATCCAATCTTTGTTTCGTTGATTAACCTCAAACAATTTAGATGTTACAGGCACAACCGAATGGGAAAAAAGCTCAGATAGAAAAGGGAAGCAAGATTCCCGTGGAGCAATATTCACCGGATCTAGTAAAGTCCCGAAATCCCAGCAAAGACTGAAAGCCACATTTGCCCAACCCATACAGTCATTCCCCTTAGGGAAAATCACCGAAAATTCATGCCCGCTCCTGGAGATATCAAACAACTTCATAAATGCCCCAAGATCGTTCACCCTACCCTTCACCAGTAGGACTCTTTTGCCGTCATCTTTCGATCGAATAATCCCTAACAGATCACCTCCCGACAGGCCGTATCCACCACCTCACATAACCAGTTAACATAAGAAAGTCGGAAACGAATGAAAGAAGAAAACGATTTCCTCATTTCTGTGATACACAACACTCTAGTGTTACTGTTTTATTCGTCTCGGAATTCAAAGGATTTTCGTTCAATAACTATCGTTCGCTTCATTGTAAAAGAAATCCCGTAAAGTCACCTTCCACCACTACTGTCAAAAATTCTGTAATCCATGGCATGTTTCTTCCAACTAGAAATCCTTTCTTCCCCGTCTTTTGACACCTATTAGAATCATAAATCCAATTGAACTTTAGGATTTGTTGAGTGAGCACCAACCTTGTTCCGGGACAGAGAGGAGAAGCATTGCGGAAGTGGTGTGATCACCAACTAAAGAGTGGCTAAAGTTGGAATGACATCAGCGTTGACACATCAGCACAGAAAAAGTGAAATACATTTTTGGGGGATACTTTTCACTTTTTGGCCTGATGTGTTGGCCCCTGATGTTATTCCAACTCTAGCCACTCTCTAAATTGTCTTACCTAATCCGTTTACTTAAAAGGTCCACATAAACCTAAAAATAGTATAAGAAATCATCCAAGGGACACACCAACCCTCAAAGTAGCAACCTACATGTTTCCTCACTAAAACAAATTATGGGCGCATGAACAGTTCTTTCTATTTGGAGGTAAGGTGTTGCCTAAATGCTTGATATAGAGGAATCACTGGATTGTTTGAGCCTTAGGCTAAACCCCACGGACCCACCAAAACGAACTCTATCGATAGGATGGCCTAGATCGATTAGTAGAGATGGTCTATAGTATAATATTTTGTCTTTTAATCTGATTTAATTTTCAGGTTTAAGCTAGAAAACATACATGGCACCACAACATTAAGTTCTTTAAGAGCTTAAAGACACATTCCCATATATTCTCTGTAGTGTGTTTTGTCCCAACCCAGCAAATCATGGTGGTTTCGGCCTCTAATGTCCACTCCTCTTTCCTAGCTGTCTTACTTTTGTATCTTCCTTCTATTTTACCCTTGTGAGAATGATTGTCGGTGTTGACACAGGCGTACGTAGTCGTGCCATTGATTGACGAAAAAAATTAGGAGAGAACGAATCTCGTGAGAACTGTGAAAACGGCATCAGGGTGCAGACACATCAGTGCCGAAAAGTGATAAGTGACCCCCCAAAAAGTGTAAATCACTGTTCGATACTGATGTGTCAGCCCCTCTGGTGCCATTTGCACAGTTCTCACGAGATTTGTTTGCACATAATCCAAGCCCTTGATTGACACATGATGTGTTTTGAATTTGGTATCTCTTTTTTTATATCTAAACACTTTTTGGAACCCCAAACACAATATGTGTCAGCTTGTAAGTCACCATAAACACTACAGACACTTTGTCATCACAGGACATTTTCTTCCTACCCTTTTGGGTTTTTAATAATACATGCTTACCCCAAACCAAAAATAAAAATATACAACACCAAATTGGTAATAGAAAGGAATCTCAAATTTATTCATTATATCTTGAGAACGCATCTTTAAGATCTCTCTCTGTCTGTCTGTCTGTCTGTCTGTCTGTCTGAAAGAAAAAGAGTTGCCCCCAACGACAAAGCTGGCCAACTTTTAAGGGGAGGAAGGAATCCTTTTAAAAACCCAATAGGAGATGACTTTGGGTGTAAATATAATACTTGGCAACAAGGATGACGACCCACGTCTATTTCTATCCTTTGTTTCATCTTTTTTTTTTCTTACTAACGGGACCCTATCTCTTTCCTTTTAATGAGGAAGGCGGTCATTTATAGTTACATAAATGTCCATGTTTATAGTTGTGAACTGATCCTCTCTCTCATTCAATCATTTTCCCCTATAAACAACACTTCCTTTATATGTGGTTGAACTGGCAGCATCTTTGCTTCAATTATAAGCTCCTTTAGGTGCAACCCCTGTACTCTCTCTCTCTCTCTCTCTCTCTCTCTCTCTCTCTCTCTCTCTCTCTCTCTCTCTCTCTCTCATTTTTGTAGGATGGGGAGAAAACCTTGTTGTGAGAAGATTGGATTGAAGAGAGGTCCATGGACATTTGAGGAAGATAACAAGCTCATGAACTTCATCCTTAACAATGGCATACATTGTTGGAGGCTCGTTCCCAAACTCGCAGGTGTTTTGATGATGAAGATCCCTCCCCTCTGTGTGTGTGTGTGTGTGATAAACCATTATGATTTGTTTCATTGAGTTAATTACCCAAAATGATATCTTCTATTTTTTTTGGTTGATGATGAAGGTTTGAAGAGATGTGGGAAGAGCTGCAGATTAAGGTGGATCAATTATTTGAGGCCGGATCTTAAGAGAGGAGCTTTTTCAGAGATGGAAGAAGACCAAATTATCCAACTCCATTCACGTCTCGGTAACAGGTTCTTCTATGCAAACTATTATCCCTTTCTTTACCCATATGTTATGTTAAGGGCCCATTTTAGTAATTTCAAGATATAAACTATTTATTATTTTTGCAAATTAGAGATGCTATTTTAAGTGAAGGAATTTGTCCATCCAAACGGACCCTTAAGCAATGTGTTGTGATACACAGTTAGTCTGATGTATTATATTTTTTTCTCCTTTTAACACTTTGACATCTGTTGCAGATGGGCTAAAATAGCTACGCATTTTCCTGGTCGTACTGATAATGAAATCAAGAACCACTGGAATACTCGGATCAAGAAGAGGTTGAAGCTCCTTGGTATAGACCCACTGACCCACAAGCCAATAGAGCACCTCGAAAAATGTGACATGGAACCTGAACAAATCTCAGGGTCTAGTTCTTTGTGGGAGCAAGAGAAACCCTTTGAGGTTGAGTTGTTAAATAAGAATGGGGGAGAGGACATTTCAGTGTCTCAAAAGAAACAAGAAGACCTTCTACTGGATTCAGATGAAACGGCTAACCTTTTGGATGGTGTTGAAATGTTGTGGGAAGACTTTAATGTGGGATTAATGATGAACCCAAAAACCAACCTCTCTAATAGTTATAGCCCTTCATTTTCTATGGAAGACTCTTTTAACCGATCTATGGGTGAATCATCAACCCTGCAAGAAGATCCTCAGCAATGTTGGGTTAATAGTACTGTAGATTCTATCCTTTCATGGCATGGCTTCCATCCTGTACAAGAAGATATCATCTCTTTGGAAAATCACCAGTAAAATCTATGTGTTTCTAGCACTCAGGGTCTAACGGTCCTATGAATCACTCATAGAAGTAAAAAAGAAGAATGGGTTATATGTTTGGATTGAATATTTACTTTGTGGAGGCTATTCAAATTCTCAAGATCTCAGTTCTTTGGACCCTAAATGGCTTGATTTTCACTTTGCTATCCCCTTCGCCTTTTTTTGTTTGTAATCCATACTTCGTCTAATGTTTTAATGCTCAAATTGGTATTGTTTATTAATTATGTACTTTTTCTTTGTTTTAGTCTTCAATTGGTTAAGTTGTAACCTATCATTCCGGTCAGGATCAAACTTGAAAGATTGTGACACTAGTGTTTGTACAAAGGTGTGTTTTTTTTTAATGGAATCTCATTTGCTTCTCCTACAATTACGTATGCATAGAGAGGTGTTTTTAGCAAAATTGAGGCCAAGAAGATCCTCTTATGTGAACAGATCTGCATGCACAGGAGATGGGACACGTACCCATAAAAAGTGATTTTTTACTTTTTTGGGATATGTGGCTTTCTCTTGTGTGGCAGATAAGTCTACCCGCAGAAGAAGATTTTTTTTTCAAATTGAGGGTGTGGGCATATGCAAGGAAAGAAATTAATGAATAAATGTGAACTGTTTTCAAAGAAAATATCAAGGAATGTATTCATAAGAACGTTTTTTTCAACATTTCTCTCTCAACGATCCTACCAGGGATTGGCCCTCATGTCTTTATTCCTTTTCTTATCTTTTGATCAACAGAGTTGATCTTTTCATTTTATTTTTTATTGTATTTCATAATTGTTCTGTTTTTCCTCTCTTAATAAAATCAGTTATTCATCAAAAAAATAATAATAATTAATGAAAATGGCTCATGATAAACACTAAGATGGAATTTAACCATCAACATTTTTGTTTATATGCGGGTTGATATCTGCGATGCCCCCCTTATGCAACACCCGTAAGGCAAGACACAAAGGGGTGGGACTGATTCACTTTTGGGGTCATTTGGGGGTCATGGGACCCCCAAAAGTGAATCGTTCCCACACCCTTGTGTCTTGCCTCACGGGGCATTGCAGAGGGTATCAAGCCTTTATATACGTGCATGCACTCACGGAAACCAGGAATCCAAGTCCCTTAATTATTTGTATTATTGTTTACTTTTTTTTATACTTCATTACTTTTTAATCTTAATGATTATTACTATGGGTGTTTTAGACCCCACCACAACCATATAGGACGGTAGGCCCCACTAATTAAGCAAGAAAATGGAGTTATTGATTACGTGCACGCATGTTGCCATGTTGCCGATGGCATCCCTGTGAATCTCATAGTCGTCATCATCACTTCAGAACACAGTTAGAGAAGATCACTTTTAATAAGTGATATTAAGGGTAGTGCATGATTCTTTATATAACAGAAAAGGATTTGCTACACCCAATTTGTCTTCAACCTCCCGGTGTCCTCACACGCACATACACACACACAAGGTAAGGTGCTAGGGTTAAAGCTGTAAAAACAGTTTTCAAATGAAAAAATATGTACCCATAAAAATGGGGATTATAGAGTTAAGACCATAAAAAATAAAAAATAAAGTATTCAAATGAATATTTGTTCCCTATTTTAAAGAGACACCAAAATCAGGGAAAGGATGTTCTGTCCAGGATTTGGTGTCTAGGATAGTGTCCACGACACCAGGGTAGGTCATATGGAATAAAATGTATATCCCATATTAAAAAAAAAAAAAGGGACAATGATTGTCTGTGTTTTGAGACAGACCTCTATTATCGCGCATTGAGTGAAACATGATGTGTTTTTTAATTTGATGTCTTTTATTGACCACCTACATTTTCAACCGAACACTTTTTTCAACCCTTCTAACCTCCCAAAACAACGCATGTCTGTTTATAATTCACCATATACACTACTGAGGCATTTTTATCACACAACATTCGCTTTGCCCAATGTGGTTA
>JAOXJP010192229.1:0-12231 GCA_025762735.1 Platanus orientalis | reverse complement strand
ATGCAAATGCCCAACAAGGAATCCACTACCCTTAAGTGGGAGAATATTCAGTTTAGGAAATATGTGATTTAATTGGATATAAAAATCTGGCCAGTGGTTTTTGATAAAGTGTTTGTCAAATGTTTTTAAAACTATATTATAATTTATATATTTAATTTTGAAAATGATTTTACTGATAATATTCTAATAACCATAAGGGTTAAACGGTGATTATTTTATCATCCTGAAGGTCATTAAGGAATATTGTGAAGTGCGATGACATATTTGTGAAATATCTATAAAGAAGGGCTTCATTGTTATTTTCTTATCTTTGGGAGTTCAATTGAAATATATAACAGGAATTATTGCAATTAGTGGTGTGTCAGTTTGTAATTAACAAAAGATAGAGTGTCCTTAATGCAGTTTGACTTAATTAAAGATACTGGGCCCCACAGCCTAAGGATAAAAATCTCATAAGGATCCACACCCCCTAGGGTTACTTTGACTTCTCAAATACTTTATAAATAGAGGTACCCATGTTCATATAGAGTCCTGTAACTTTTCTGGATGTGGAAGAAGAGCAGAGAATTTTAGAGCAGGTGTAGATACTTTGGAGATTGGGTCGGATTAGATTCTTGTGTCCGATTAATTCATTGAGGTAATTCTAAACTTCCTTTAAATTTAGATCTCAAAGATTCATATGGTAATCATGAGAAAATATATTTAGATATGTGATTGATTAATGAACTTTATTGATTTTTATGTTCAAGAACAGTAATCTCCATTCAAGATGAAGGCAGTGAGCACCATCCACTTATGTCTCTCACCAAAGGTAAAATATAATGCTTTGAATGACACTTCTGCTCCAGGATTATGGAAAAAATTACAAATTTATATGTCAATCGCTTACAAATAAATTGTTCTTGAAAAAACAATTATATCAATTATGGATGGATGAAGGAACTAATATTTTAGATCATCTCAATGTTTTTAATAAAATTATTACTCAATTATTAAGCATTGACATGAAAATTGAAGAGGAAGGCAAGACATTTTTTTCTTTTGGCTTATCTTCCAGCTTCCTTTAATACACTTATAACCACATTATTAGTTGGAAAAGACACTCTCCAGGTTGATGAGGTGACAACGGCTTTATTAGAGACTGAAACACTTCAAAACCTAGAAAATGGTTTCCAAGCAGAAGGTTTGGTGGCTAAGGATGAATCAAGCCATCAACTTGGAAGAAGCAAAGACAAATGGTCTAGAAACAAAGAGATGTCACGCTCAAAATCAAAAGGAATGAGTAGTAAATTGGAGTGTTATTATAGCAAAAAGGAATGGCATGTGAAAAAGGATTACAGAAAAAGTCAAAAATATTTGGAGGAAAAGAAAAAGAAAAAAGAATAATCTTCAGATCAGGCTAACATGACAACAAACAATTCAAATAGTGACGAAGATCTTCTCTCAGTTAGTACATGAATGAATTATCTTATGGAAACATGGATTTGAGATTCCGGTTGTTCTTATCACATGTGTCCATAGGGAATGATTTGATACTTCTAGTCCTTATAATGATGGTACTATTCTAATAGATAATAATGCAGCTTACAAAACTATTGGAATAGGAATCGTTAAAGTTAAAATGTTTGATGGCATGGTAAGAACACTTGAGGAGGTTAGGTATATCCTAAACTTAAAAGAAAATTTAATTTCCTTTGGTGCATTAGACTCAAATGGATATACTTTCATGGCAACGGGTGGAGTCCTTAAAGTCACTAAAGGAGCTATGGTTGTCATGAAGGGAGAAAATGAAACAAATCTATACAAGTTGATAAGGAGTACAATTACAGGTGGAGCAGTTGTAACTACTCCTATTGATTGTGATATTGATGATACCACTCTATGGTACATGAGGTTAAGCCATATAAGTGAGAAAGGGTTGTTGGAACTTCACAAACGGAATTTTCTTACAAGGGTGAAGACATGTAAACTAAGTTTTTGCAAGTATTGTTTGTATGGAAACAATGCAGGGTTAACTTCAAGACATGACAACATACAAGCAAAAAAGTTTTGTAGTATATACATTCCGATGTATGGGGACCCGTAAGTGTACCTTCTAAAAGTGAAGCTATGATGAATTTTCCTAAAAGGTATGGGTCAATTTTATGAAGCAAAAATCTAAATTTTTTACCAAGTTCAAGTAATGGAAAGCTGAAGTTGAAAAATAAATAAGAAAATAAGTCAAATATCTAAGAACAAATAATGGGATGAAATATAAGGATAAGGAGTTCATTAAGTATTGCAAGGATGATGTTATTACAAGACACTTTACTACACCAAGTGGGCCATAATAGAATGGTGCAACGGAAAAGATGAACATGACACTTCTTAAGAAGATAAGGTGCATGAGATTGCAAGCAGGTTTGCCAAAAACTTTTTGGGCTAAAATAGTTGACATGACATGTTTTTTGTTAATAGATCACCATCAAATGCTATTGACTTCAAAGTCCCAAAAGGGATTTTGACAAGTAAAATAGTTGATTATTTCATTTTAAAAATATTTGGTTGCCCATCCTATGTTCATGTGCAAAAACAACAACGGTCTAAATTGGATCCAAAGTCAAGGAAATGTTTATTCCTTGGATATGAAAAAGAGGTAAAAGGCTACAAACTTTGGGATCCAGTTGCATATATAAAAGTCATCAACATGGATGTTTTGTTCAATGAGGAGTCTATGTTAAAAGGAAATAGGGATGAAGGAAATTAGGTGGTGGATTCTCATGCTAGTGAAAATTCAGTCCAGGTAGAGCTAGAGGATACAACGTGGCTAAGAAAGAAAGAGGATATGGTAGAATCTTTTCAAGGAGAGTCTACTAGCAGGATAATACAGTAGTAGGAACAACAACAAGGTCTTGCCATAAGCAGGGACAAAAGAATTCATAAGGCACCAATCATATATGGTTTTGAATATATGGTAGCATTTGCTCTAGTTGTTGATAACGATGATCCATATTGTTTCCAAGATGCTATTAGTTGTAGGGATAATAAAAATTGGATAACTGCAATGATGGAGGAAATGGAGTCACTACATAGGAACAACACTTGAGAATTGGTTAAAAGACCAAAAGGTAGAAAGGTGATTGGTTGCAAATGGGTGTATAAAAAAAAAGCAATATCAGAGAAAGAAGGTGAAAATTTCAAACATCGGTTAGTGGCAAAAGGGTATGGACAGGAAGAGAGAATTAATTACAATGAATATACTCTCCAATAGTAAAATATACCTCAATCAGGGTGATGCTAACCATGGTTGCTTTACTCAATTTAGAGTTAGAGCAACTAGATGTGAAGATAGTATTCCTTCATAGTGAATTGGATGAGCAAATTTATATGGAACAACCAAAGGGAATTAAAGAGCAAGGAAAAGAGGAGTTTGTTTGTAAGTTGAATAGATCACTTTATGGGCTCAAGCAATCTCCAAGACAGTGGTACAAGCACTTTGATTCCTTCATGGTACAGATTGGCTATATGAGGGGTCAATATGACAATTGCGTTTACTACAGAGTTCTTTAGGATGGTTCTTTTATTCTATTGATGTTATATGTTGATGACATGTTGATTGCTACAAAGAATAAGCATGAGGTTGATTTATTGAAGTCCAATTTGAGTAATGAATTTGACATAAATGATCTAGGTGCTACTAAAAAAAATCCTTGGTATAGAAATCCAAAGGGATAGGAAGGCCGGAAAGCTTTGGATATCACAAAAACGATATGTGGAAAAGGTGTTAGAGAGGTTTAGTATGCAAAACTCTAAACCAATAAATACTCCTCTAGTATATCACTTCAAATTATCTACTAGCTTATGTCCTACTATAGATGAGGAAGTGGAGGATATGTCCCAAGTGTTGTACTCTAGTACTGTGGGAAGTCTTATATAAGCAATGGTTTACAGTAGACCGGATCTCTCACATGCGGTTGGTTTGGTGAGTAAGTACATAGAAAATCTAGGTAGAGAGCATTGGAATGTTGTAAAGAGGATTATAAGGTACTTAAAAGGTACAATGGATTTTGGCATTTTATTTGAACAACATAAAGGAATAGGATAGGTTGTGGGCTATGTTGAGACTGATTATGTAGGTGACTTGGACAAGAGAAGGTCTACAATAGAGTACCTCTTTACTTTTACAGGTGGGTCTATTAGTTGGAAAGCAATGTTATAACCAACAGTTGCCTTATCCACAACTGAGGCAGAATACATGGCAGCCATTAAAGGTGCCAATAAGGCTTTGTGGGTGACAAGTTTAGTCATAGAACTTGGGTTAAAGCAAGAAAGGTTGGAGCTGTATTGTGACAGTATGAGTGTCATTCACTTGGCAAAAAATCAGGTTTATCATTCTAGAACCAAGTACATAGATGTAAGGTATCATTGGATAGGGGATTTAATTGAAGATAGATAAATTTGATGAAGGTTCACACTAAAGACAATGCAATTGACATGATGGTAAAGCATGTTACTACAAAGAAGTTCAAGCATTGCTTGGACTTGACAAACCTTGTTCATTGTTGAAGTTTGGTGGAGCCACCATTACCAATTGGGGTGGGGCACCTCAATAAAAGGAGGTACAAAGCTATATCATATATTGGTGTGGTACTAAGGAGTTGTGTCTCTCCATGATAAAGGACAGAGACAACTGCAGGTGATCTTCTAAGGGGTTGAAAATAAAGCTGAGGTGGAGATTTATCGGTTTATCTTTATTTTAACCACCATTAGATCTTCATAGAGTAGAGGCCTATTATGGGATTAAAAGACTCCTCTCTTGAGAGGAGTCGTAGTGGATGGCCAAATGGAGGAAAACCTTAATTTAAAAAATTAGGGAAATATCAAAGAGAAAAGGTAGTTTGTACAAAACAATTTTTTCTTTTCTTCTTGGGTTTTCTTCTTCTCAGGGTTTTGAGAGGGTAAGAGAGAGAAAGGGTGTACAAGGGCTTTGGTGTGGGTTTTCGGGTTTGAAATTACACATATTCTTGTACAAACCCGAAAAAGTAGGCACATCCATATTCTAGTGAAGAAGTTTGTTTCTCTCTTATGGATGTAGGCATATTGCCAAACCACGTAAATCTTGGTGTCTCTTATTTTTTTGTGCTATGATCTTTTCTATTTTAATCTTCTTGTTAACTCGTACTAGAATATTTGTTGCAAAACACAACAACACTCTAGGGAGTTGAGGAAAAAAGTGTTTGGAGAAGACGGTGATGGTCAGGCTGAAGATCTATTTGCAATAGGAAGAATGAAGAAAAAGTGTTCAACTGACAAAAGTCAATCTAGATCAAAGTCTATATCAAAAAAGGGTAAGTGCTATTACTATCATAAGCCAAGGCACTTCAAGCGAGACTATTTAAAACTCAAATAGTAAAAGGAGAATAAATTTTCTGGCATTGCAAAAGAAAATTCTGATGGTTCTAAAAATGTTCTATTAGTGATCCATTTTAATGTATGTAAAAATAAGGAGTCAATTCTTGACTCGGGTTGCTCCTATCTCATGTACCCAAACTAAGATTGGTTTATAACCTATAAGGTGTTGAATGATGGTACAATTTTGATAGGAAACAATATGTCTTATAAAACTATAGGGATTAGAATAGTCTGGATTAAGATGCATGATGTGATAGTTAGGACCTTGATTAGTGTTCGGCATGTACCCAAATTGAAGAAAAATGTAATCTCTTTGAGTGCTCTTGAATCCAATGGTTTTGTAGGTGTATTGTTAAAGGTGAAGTTATGAGGGTGACAATATATGCTTTGATGGTGATGAGAGGACAGATGAATGGTAATCTATATGTGCTTTAAGGAAGCATAGTTTTTGGTGCACCTGTGGTTTCATCATTGATTGATTCAAATGCTGACACTATCCACCTATGGCATATATGGTTAGGCCATAAAAGTGAGAGGGGCATGACAATATTGAGCAAACATGGCTTACTTTGTAGTCATAAAATAGGAAAGTTGGACTTTTATGAGCATTATGTCTTTGGGAAGCAATAAAGGGTTAAGTTCAGTTTGGTTGCTCATAGGATCAAGAGTACAATGGATTACATCCACTATGATATTTTAGGCCCATCCCATGTTACTTTAAATGATGGTTTTGGGTATCTTTTGACTTTTATTGATAATTACTCAAGAAATGTCTGATTATTTACTTTGAAGCATAAGGATGAAGTGTTTATCAACTTCAAATGATGGAAAATTATGATTGAGAACCAAACATGTAAGAAGATTAAGAGACTAAGAATTGATAATGATTTAGAGTTTTATTCAGGTAAGTTCAACAGGTTCTACAAGTATGAGGGGATTACGAGGTATTGCATAGTTAGACACAGGATCTAACAGAATAGTGTGACAGAATGCATGAATTAGACTCTTCTTAAGAAAGCTCGTTGTATGCTCTCTAATACTAGATAGAGAAAGGAATTTTGGAGTGATGTAGTTTCCACAGCTTGCTACTTGATGAATAGATTTCCATCAACTATCATTGAGTGTAGGACACTAGTGGAAGTATGGTTTGACACTCCTACAAATTATTCTAGCCTGAGGGATTTTGGTTGTCCCGCTTATAGTAATGTGAATGAAGGTAAGCTCAAACCTATCTAAGAAGTGTATTTTTCTGGATTATGCATCTGGGGTGAAAGATACAGGTGGTGGTATGTTGATCCTAAGTTACCCAAGATTCTTATTGGTAGAGAGGTGACTTTTGATGAGTTTGTCATACTTAATAAAAAAAAGGAGAATGTTGATATAGATAGGGACCATGGTGTCAGCGAGCATGTGGATCTAGAGTATGATATTTCAAGGAAGAAGCAAGATGACATTTTCATTCATCCTATTAAGGAAGAGGAGCAAGATCCTAGTGAGAACGATGATGCAAAAAAGGAATAACAGTATACTATTGTTACTAGGAGATAAAGGAGAGAGATTAGACTACCTCAGAGGTATAGTAACTATGTAGCAATGGTTTCCTATGTATTGTTTGTGACATAAATTGTTAAATGTCAAGAGTCTTTCATATAATGTGAAGCTGTTACAAGTAATGGATCTACACAGTGAGTTATTGCTATGAATGAGGACATTGGGTCTCTTCACAAGAATCAAATTCGGAAGCAAGTGAAATTGGCTACAAAGAAGAGGATTTTTGGTTGCAATGGGTTACAAGAGGAAAGAAGGAACTCTAGATATTGAAAATGTATAGTATAAGGCATACTTTATGGCAAAGAGTTGTGGTTAGAAAGAGGATGTGGACTTCAATGAACTATTATCACCAATTGTGAAGCATAGTTATATATGTGTGTTGTTTGCTATAGTTGTTATGCTTAACTTAGAGCTAGAGCAAGTTGATATTAAGGCGACTTTCCTACATAGTGAGCTTGAAGAGTAGATTTACATGCATCAGCTAGAGGGGTTTGTTGTCTTAGGTGAGGAAGACTATGTTTGCTTGTTGAAAAAGTCTTTGTATAGACTGAAACAATCACCTGAACAATGGTATAAACGGTTTAACACTTTCATGCTCGGACATGACTTTTATAGAAGTTAGTATGATAGTTGTGTTTATTTCAGACAGCTTGTAGAAGGTTCTTGTGTGTACTTGTTAATATATGTTGATGGCATGCTTATTAATGTCAAGGACATGTCTGATATCAACTGATTAAAGGCTCAACTTAGTGATGAGTCTAAGATGAAAGATTTAGGAGTAGAAAAGAAGATTTTTTGTGGAGATTCGCAAGGATAGAAAAGTAGGAAAATTGTACTGGTCACAGAAAAATTACTTATTAAAGATACTTAAATGCTTTGGGATGCAAAATTCTAAACCTATCGGTACTCCACTTGCAAATCACTTTAAACTTTTTGCAAACTTATCACCACAAATTAAGGAGGAGAAGTACATGTCTCATGTTTCATACGCTGGTGTAGTTTAAAGCGTTATGTATGGTATGATTTACACTTGTCCTAACATTTTACATGTTGTTAGTGTTATGAGTAGACATATGTAACATCCATGAAAGGCACATTGATTGGCAATGAAATAGATATTTTGGTATTTGAAGGGTATTGTAGATGTGGGTTTAGTGTTTGATAAAATATATGGACTTGATGGTTGTGTAGTTGTATTTATAGATTCTGATTATGCAGATGATCATGACAAGAGAATATCTCTAACAATTTATGTCTTCACTCTTTCGAGGTAGAGCATATGACAGTGACTGAAGCAGTGAAGTAGGCTATTTGGTTGAGATGTTTGCTTGGCAGACTAGGCTTGAAGCAGGATTTGACTATTATGCATTGTGTCAGTCAAAGTACTATACATCTAACTAAAAACCAGATGTATCATGAGAGAACCAAACACATTGATATCATAAATCACTTCATTCGTGAGATCATCTCATATGGCCAAATTTTTGTTATGAAGATTGGCACAAAAGATAATCCAACAGTCATGATGATCGCCAAGTCACTTCCAGCATTCAAGTTCAAGCATTGCTTGGACTTGATTAGTGTTTACAATATTTAAGAGTTATCCTTCTGGGTTGGTGGAGAAGATGAAAGTAGAGTTTTATGTTCTATAAAGCTTGGTAGAACTCAAGCCAAAGTGGAGATTTGTTGAGAAAGTGTCAGAATTCAACCCGAGATGTAACCTAGATGGCGATTTAAAGAGAAAAATGATATGACATGTTCATGACCCGATTGAGTTCCGATCCGACCCACGAAAAAATGGGTTTGGGGGATTTATATTTAGGGTTTCTTCGGTTCCATACCGTCGCATTGTTCATGGTAATATCTGCTTCGTTCATTATGAAATTTCTCTTGACATTTTTGCCCGTGGACATAGGCTTCAAGCTGAACCATGTAAATCATCTATGTTCATTGTGTGATTATTGTTTTCGCTATTTTCTTTCTTCTATTTTGTTGCATATGTAAGCATTTAATTTTGGCGTGGCTCCCAGTTTCGGCGCTTCTCTTCGATTCAGCAGATGGGCAGAGCAATCCCCAATTTTTCTTCATAATCCAACCAATTTCGATTGATCAAATCCATCTAATGTCCCTTTATTGTCTATTTTATTTATTTATTTATTTTATTTAATGGGGACGTAGAGGGACACATTGTAGCTCCCCTCTATTTATTTTATTTATTTATTATCATTATTTTTTTTCTTATTTTTTCTTTTCTTTTCTTTTTTTCTCTTCTTTTCCTTTCTTTTCTTTTCTCCCTTTCTCTTTTTTTTCTTTTTCTTCATTTCCGTTTTCCTTTTTTCTTTCTTCCTTTTTTTTCTAGCCGACCTCCTGCGCAACAGACAAGGGAACCCCTCCCTCTCTCTCTTCTGCTCTCTCTCTCTCCCCCTCGATTCACTCTCTATCCCTCTTCTGCACGTCTTCTCTCTCCCCTCCTCTCTCTCTCTTCTGCACCCCTTCTCTCTCTCTACTACTCTCTCTTTCTCTCACTCACCCCCTACTTCTCTCTCTTCACAGGTGAATACCCTCCCTTAAAAAACCCCATTTCTGCGTCTGCCCCTTCCATCCCAATTCTCATTTCTCCCTCTTTCTAGATCAGTGAAATACACCCTGCCCAAGTCCTTGTGTCTCCATCTCCCCCTTCCCCCCTATGTTTACCCTTTTCATGCAATATCCTAAACCCTAGGCACCTGCAACGCTACTCTCCCTCTCTACTCAAACCCTTCCTCTCCTGTGTCCCTCTCTCATTCGACCAGCAAAATCTGCATCCCCTTTCATGAAACCCTCACCTTGCACCCATTTTTTTTGCTCGTTGCCTAACTTCATCAGGTTTGTTGTCGGCCTCCAAGATCTGACGTTGCCTCAGCAAAGGAGTTGGACGAGGGTCAAGGTAAGCAGAGCTAACATGGTCGATTGGGCCTGATCGTGCACTGAGGTACATACGAGCAAGTTCCAGCTTTCTTGATGGCAACCACACAACGACATAGAAGACCTCCCTCAGTCTGCGTTGAAACCTACCTTGTTCCCTTCTTTATAAAACCCAACAAAGCAAATGAAAGGGGGAGATCAATTGGCCAGAAGCTTTCCTCCCTTTCCCCTCTCTCTTGCTCTATCTCCATTACTCTCCCCCCTTACTCACGATTCTTCTATCTCATCCACACATCGATCTCTGCTTTATCCTGTTGCCAAAATAAAAGAGAAGCTTCATTCGTGTGCTACAGAAGGGGAGTTTTCCCTCTCCAGTTCAAGTGTCTTAGGTCAATAACTGTGAATCTTATTAAGGGTTTCCGATCGTTGTAGTGCTTGGGTGATTTTGGATCACGATATTGGGTGATTTTGGATCACGGTATTCTCATTCCATTCAGGTATTTCATTTATGTTTTGATTTGTTGCATGTCGTTCTGTATTTGGGTTTGGTTTGAATCCTTTCAACTCATTGATTTATTTATTTGTTATTCTAGTCTAAAATAGAGTGTATTCTTCTTCACCATGCCATGGCCATGAGAAATATGTGATCTGAGAATTTGCATTACAGATCCCTTTTTTTCTTTTCTTTAGGATTTATTATGTAATGTGCTTATGTCTCTGCCATTTTCTAATTCAAGTCTTGTCATATGCCTATTTTTCATGACTAAAGTGTTCTAATCGTTGTTTTCATTTGTTTATTTATTGAGATTATTATTATTATTATTATTATTTTACTATTGCCTTAGTGACTGTAGTATGTGTCTGACGTTCAACATTGGAAATCATTGTTGCAGTCGGATGAGTTAAGCATGCTTGGTTACTTGTCAATGATAGTGATTATGCTGATTAATAGATAGCCTTGTTGATTTGAAATGGGTTCTTATTGAAGTTGCTAAATCATGAGAGTTTAAACTCCATGTCATGTATTGCATTCATAATCAGGTGATACAGTTTGTTTATCGGAACTTCATTATTAAATATGGAAGTGTTTAGATGTTTCAAATGACTGATTGAGGTTTAAGTGCTTTGGAACAATGATGTGGTCGGCTTTGTTTCATTTTTATTTCTTTTTAATTTTAACTGATCTTAATACTGAATGATTCAGCTCCATTGCATTAAAGATTGTTTGTTCATTCATCTATGGTTGGGTTTGTTGTGAGTCAATTTGAAAATGTCATTTGGGGATACTATCTAGGTATGCTAGTTGAGACCCCTCGTGTTCTATGCCAATAGACTTCATGTAATATGTCGATTGAAAATTTAACCAGTGTTACTTATCTTGTTTGCTTTGGGATAACTAAGGTTGAATGTTCTACTCTTAGGAGTGGGTGACCCATAAACTTGTTTGTTGCCCTTGTAAGATAGCTGCCCTTGATACACACTCCCATGCATTGCTGAAATGATGTTGCTAGTTTATTAGGATCCACTACCATAATTTATCCAAAAAAGGATCTGCTATTATATTTGTCCTTGAATTTCATTCTCTTACCTTGTAGTATATGCCTTAATCGAATTTTGATGTACTAAAAAATAAAAACTTCATCATTTGGATTTAGGATTTTTTCATACTGTGGCCTCTTCTTTCTATATAGCCCCACAATTTATCTAACACTAAGGAATCATATTATGTCATTGCTATGCATTCTCATGAGATTGTTTTCTATATGTTTTTTTTTTAGTTATTATACGCATATGCTTCAGACTACTACATTATGATGTTTCATTTAATACACTCATTGTCAAATACATGGTACAAATTCAGTTTAAACGTGAATCCCCCATACCCTTCTTTAAAGGAGATTCATATAAAAGATGAATTCTAGCTAGTATCGCCATTTAGAGTAAAATTTGTTTATGTTTTGTTCCATCTTGTACCTTGAATAACCTTAGCTAGTTTATACAAGCATAGTTTATTTTCGATATGGATATATTTAGCCCTTATTATTTGTGATATAAATTCACTTTATACATACATTGTTTTGATACTAATTTCTTTTATCTTATTTGGTTATGTGAAAAACAACTAATAAGAATAGAGCTAGCGATCGTAGCTCACAATCCAATCGTACCTTCATATAGAGTTAAACCATAGCAGGAGATATTTAAAAGCCTTGAGCTGTAGGTTGATAATGTAGCAAGGCCATTTTTTCGAGTAGGTAAACGAGTGTATGTCAGAATCTCAAGCTACATAAAGTAGCTTAGTTCATTGATTAGAGGCTCTCTATATAGTGATTTTTAGATTTTGTGGGGTTGTGTATTATTTTGTATATTTAGGTAGTCTATTTT
>JAOXJP010192218.1:0-12232 GCA_025762735.1 Platanus orientalis | reverse complement strand
CTCCAACGGGGCACATCCCCCAACCCCAAGGGTGATCTCACTTAAGCGAAAGATTCAAGGGCTAATTGCAAATGTGCAACTATTAATGGAGCAGAAACGGGAGATTATCCTGGAACTGAGAGGTTGGAGGACTGCGCCAGGCGAAGGCAATATCGGGCAACCTAGGTCAAATGCCCCCAGCCCAAAGCCATGGCCAAGGGCATGAAGATGACGCATCAAGCATCTTGGCCTCCCAATTTTGAGAGAGTCGCCATGAAGAAAGAGTTTGAGTCCCAGGTTCCTGGGAGGAAAGGATGGAGGACGTAAGGAAAAAGATGACAACAATGAGGGAAGCCTTGAAGGGAAAGGCCTAGGCTGCCATCGACAAGCTGATTCAGAGAACGAACCATCCCTTCACCTTGGAGGTGATGGCTCGACCCCTTCCCGACAAATTCAAGCTGCCACGGATGAAAATGTTTAACGGCGGCAGGGACCCCCTGGATCATTTGGAGGCCTACAAAACACATATGAACCTCTAGGCAACCCCCGACGAAATCATGTGCCAAGCCTTCCTAACCACAATCAACGGGCCTACCAAGGTGTGGTTCAGTCGGTTGAAACCAGGTAGCATATCCAACTTCATGAAGTTAAGTCACCAGTTTGTCGGCTATTTCATTGGCGGCCAAAGGCACTGGAAGCCGATAACTCATCTCCTGAATATCAAGCAAAGCAATAAGGAGTCCTTAAAGGACTATATGTCCCAATTTAACAAGGATATGCTACAAGTTGATGATACCGACGAGAAGATGATCGTTGCTGCTCTAATGGCAAGGCTACTGCCTTCTAAACTCTTGTTCTCCCTCTCCAAGGACCCTTCGTCCAGCATGACCGACCTCATGGTGAAGGCACAACAACACATGAAAGCTAAGGATACCCTCAGTGCCAGATGAGAATGAGATGTCGGACCCGATACGTAATCTGATAAAAGAAATAGAGAACAACAATAGACATCGCGAGAGGACAAAGGCGGTCGGGGGAGAGAAGGTGGCGACAATCTTGGAACCTGGCTTTGGGTCAACCTCCCTCAAAGTAGGTTTCAAAACTACACTCCTCTTAATGCACCCATGGAATAAGTATTTCACATCAAGAACGACCCGAGTATCAAGTGGCCCGAGAGGATCCGCACCCCCAGAGAAAAGAAGCCGCAACAAGTACTGCCATTTTCATCGAGACCATGGCCACGACACCAACGACTGTTTCGACTTAAAGGAATAGATAAAAGCCCTTGTACAATGGGGGCGCCTATAGAGGTTTGTCGCGGAACTACAATAGGCCAAGCATGAGAACACCCATGGAGATCCTCCTCCTTGACAAGAGAGAAGACCTGAAGGGCCAATGAGGGAAATAAGAACGATAGCAGGAGGGTTCGCTGAGGGAGGAGAATCTAGCTCGACGAGGAGATCCCACATGAGACAGATTTACGCAGAGAAAAACCAGTAACTAATGATGATCGAGAAGCCGGCTAAACATCAAAAGGCAGATCATCCTCCTATCACCTTCTCTGCAGAAGACGCTCAAGGGGTAAGCCAGCCACACGACGACGCCTTGGTGGTGATGTTGGTGGTGTCTAACTACATCACGTACCATATCTTCATCGATAACAGAAGTTTGGCAAACATTCTCTACCTCTCGGCCTTTAACCAAATGGGTTTTAGATGAGATAAGTTGAAGTTAGCTCAGATACCCTTGGTGGGGTTCACGGGCAATAAGTTGCGACCACTAGGAACTATCAGCCTGCCAGTTACAGTAGGGTCAGGGGAGCGTCAATCAACCTGGGTTGCTGACTTTTTGGGGAGAGAATGCCCTTCTATATATAATGCAATCCTAAGGAGACTAGCTCTCAATCGGTTCAAAGCAGTTACCTAGACCTACCACTTCCTAATACGCTTCCCAATCGACAGAGGAGTCAGAGAAGTTAAATGAGACCAAGTAATAGGTAGGGAATGTTATATGGCCTCGCTCAAAGGGGACCCGACCCCAAAAGAAAGCCTGTCAATCGACAACTTAGAGGTCCAAGATGAGAGGACCCGTGCAATAGCCGAGCCTGAAAAAGAGTTGAAAGATGTCACCCTTGATCCTGACATACCTGACGAAGTCACTCGAGTGGGATCCAACCTACCCAAATGATTCAAAGCTCAACTACGAGACTTTCTTATCAGAAATCTAGACGTGTTCGCTTGGACGCACGAGGATATGCTAGGAATAGACCCCTACATAATCGTACACAAGCTAAATGTAGACCCAGCCTTGAGGCCCGTTAAGTAAAAGAAGAGAAATTTTGCCCCAGAACGAAACCAGGCGATTGAGCAAGAGGTAGAAAAGTTAGTGGTGGTTGGCTTTGTGAGAGAAGTCTACTACCCCGACTGGCTAGCGAATGTAGTCATGATAAGAAAACCTAATGGAAAGTGGCGTATGTGCGTTGACTTCACCAACCTCAACAAAGCTTACCCGAAAGATAGCTTCCCCCTCCCGAGGATCAACATATTGGTAGACTCCACGGTCGGCCACCATACCCTCAACTTCATGGATGCCTTCTTAGGGTACAACCAAATAAAGATGCACTAGTCCGACCAGGAGAAGACTGCCTTTGTCATCGATCGATGACTCTACTGTTATCGGGTCATGCCCTTTGGGCTAAAAAATATAGGAGCGACTTACAAAAGGCTCATCAATGAAATGTGTAAAGGTCAAATTGGAAGGAATGTTGAGGTTTATGTAAACGACATGCTGATAAAGAGTCTACGAACTAAACAACACCTCTCGGATTTAAGCGAGACTTTTCAGACCTTGAGGAAGCATAAGATGAAGCTTAATCCCAGCAAATGCACCTTTGGGATGTTGGCCGGAAAATTCCTTGGGTTCATGGTTTCCCAACGAGGAATAAAATCCAATCCTGAGAAGGCACAAGCCATACTTGATATGCAAGCCCCATGAAACACAAAGGAGGTATAATGCCTAGCCGGGAGGGTCATCACGTTAAGCAGATTCGTCTCTCAGTCCACTGACAAATGTTGCCCCTTTTTCGGCCTATTGAAGAAGGCTTTCAATTGGGATGAGGAGTGCGATAGGGCCTTCTAGGAACTTAAGAATCACATCGGGCATCTACCACTGCTCAATTAACCAAAGTAAGGCAAGGCACTCTGCTTGTATTTATCAATGTCAAAGACGGAGGTAAGCTCGGTACTAGTAAGAGAAGAGGCCTGGGTGCAAGCGCCAATATATTACACCAGTCATGCCCTAAGGGGGCAGAAGAGAGATACCCGAGGGCAGAGAAAATGGCATTCACATTATTCATGACTACTCGGTGGCTGAGACCCTATTTCCAAGCCCACATCATCCGTGTCCTGACAAATCAGCCACTCAGAATCATACTCCACAAGTCCGAGACCTCGGGAAGGTTAATCAAATGGTCGGTGGAGTTGAGCGAGTTTGACATTGAGTACCACCCTAGGGAGGCTATCAAGGGCCAGGTAGTCGTGACTTCATCGTCGAGTATACCTACGCGTCGAGCACGGAGACTGAGACACAAGGTAAATAGCAAGAAGAAACAAACTAAAGAGAATGGGTCCTACACATGGATAGTTCCTTCACCAATAATGCAGCCGAGGGAGGAGTCGTCCTCATCATGCCAGAAAGAAATAAACTCGAGTAAGCCATCAAGTTCAGATTCAAGGCAACCAACAATGAAGTCAAGTACAAGTCGATGATAATGGGACTTCGCCTCGCTCGTGCACTCGGAGCTAAAAAGGTGAAGGTTCATAACGATTCCCAGCTGGTAGTCGGATAGGTACAAGGGGAGTACGGGGCAAAGGATGGTTGGATGAAATAGTACCTCGCTATAGTTGAGATAGAGAAGTCCCAATTCGAGCACTTTAGCATATAGCAGATCCCACGAGGTGATAATGAAGAAGCTGATAGGTTGGCCAGACTCGCATTGTCCACCACAGAGGACCTATCCCCCGTGATCCTCATCGATCACCTGCATGAGCCGAGTATCAAAACCGGGGAAGGAAAAGAAGTCAACACGCCAAACCTGAACCCGAGTGGGCCAACCAGATCATAAGGTTTTTAAGAAGTGGCGAGTTACCCGAAGACAGGGAAGAGGCCAGAAAGGTGAAGACCCGAGCTAGTAGATACCTATTTATCGATGACACTCTCTACAAGAGAAGCTTCACTCTTCCTCTACTTAGGTGCATAAACGAAGAGGAAGCAGACTATGTTGTCCAAGAGATACACGAGGGGATATGTGGAAGCCACTCGGGGGGCAAGGCAATGGCCCACAAAGAAATCCGAGCCAAGTACTATTGGCCATCCATGCAAAAAGATGCGATCCTCCTCGCCCAAAAATGTGACAAATGTCAAAGGTTTGCCAACATTCCCAAGACACCCGCAGAGGAATTGGTCCCAATGATAGGACCCTGGCCCTTTGCTCAGTGGGGGATCAACATAGTTGGGCCATTCCCAATGGAGAAAGGACATGTGAGATTCTTAGTGGTAGCCATCGATTATTTCACCAAGTGGGTAGAAGCCGAGCCTTTAGCTAGGATTACTGAGAAGAATATCCATGACTTCAAATGGAGATCCATCGTCTGCCAATTTCGGATCCCCCGAGTCATAGTCAGCGACAATGGCAAGCAATTTGACAATGTCTGATACTGGGAATTCTGCAAGGAGCTCGGTATTAAGAATCACTTTTCCTCCCCAGCCCATCCTCAAGTAAACGGCCAGGTGAAGGTCACAAATAGAACACTCATAGGCATGATCAAGAAGATGCTCGACCATTCCAAGGGCCTTTGGCCTAAAGAACTCCTGAGTGTCCTTTGGGTATACCGTACCTCGGTAAGGACCCCTACGGGGGAAACACCATTCTCGCTGCCATTTGGAACCGAGGCGTTAATACCCATTGAGGTAGGAATAACCTTGCACAGGGTAGACAACTTTGATCGGGAGAAAAATGAAGAAGGCCTTAGACTCAACCTCGACTTGTTGGCAAAAAAAGAGACTAAGCTGCACTTCGGGCAGCCGCCTATAAATAAAAAATGGCCACGTACTACAATTCCCGAGTCAAGACAAGGAGATTTGTAGTCGGGGATTTAGTACTCAAGAAGGTGACCTTGGTGACGCAAGACCCAACAGAGGGAAAGCTGAGACCGAGTTGGGAAGGGCCTTATCGGGTAACATGCTACAATTGACCCGGGACCTACTACCTTGAAACAGTGTAAGGGGAGCCTTTACAACGATCATGAAATGTAGAGCATTTGAGAAAGTATTATCAATGAAATTGATGTTAACCATTTTAACTATAGAAATAATTTAACTATGCATGATCAACAGAGCCTAAGGCCACCAGGCTACAAGGCTAGCCCCTGGTTATAAGACTAACCCTCAGGTCACAAGGATGATGCTGAGCCACAAGACTGACACGCCTTTCCAAATTAGGCTACAAGGCTAGCCCCAGGTTATAAGACTAACCCTCAAGTCATGAGGATGACCCTGAGCCACAAGACTGACACGCATTTCCAACTCAGGCTACAAGGCTAGTCCCGAGTTATAAGACTAACCCTCAAGTCCCAAGGATGACCCTAAGCCACAGGACTGGCATGTCTCCCCGATTCAAGTCATGAGACCAACCCCGAGTTACATGTACAACCTTTTTGGTTACTAAGATGACCCCGAGTCTTGAAGTCAAGCAACCTCTCGGTCAAAGAAACGTAAAGAGAGGAAGAAGCCGCATAAGTCTATGAGAAAAACCCAAGTCAACTCGCCTCCACCAAGTGAGTATATCCACACCCCCTAGTGTATTAATAAAGCCTAGGTAGGTATCTAAGGGTATCCAGTGGCACTAACTACAACAGTTGAATAAGAGTACTATCGGGAACCCTTATTCACCAAAAATTGCGAGGAACCTGACGGATCCTCACACTATTGTCAAAGGTTCCCCATACTTCAAAAATTTCACTTAAGAAAACCATCAATTACCCTGGGGTTTGTTAACACTTAGGTAAACTCTTAGGCCACTTAGAAACATAAAAAAAACACCGTGGAACGCACCAACACTTAGAAAAATTTGACCCTGACTCACCCCACTCGAGATAAAATCCCTGAGACCCACTCATACTTAGAAATATTTAAGATAATACACTCCCGTTTGCTCATATACGCATATGACACATAAAAGGAATGTGTCACAGCATACATCAATGCTGAGAAAGAATTCAAAAAAGGGGGGGAATTTCATTCATACAAAGGAAAATTACAGGGTTCAACAAAAAGAAATTTTTAAAAAAGTACAATTACACCCCGGGGTTGGCATCTCCTGAGACCACCTCCCTTGGGACTACATTCCCCCGCTGGCATCTACAGTTTCAAAGGCCACTGGCTCTTCGACTGCCCCCTCAATCATTGTGTCGTGGTCTCCCTCGGCCACCTCTTCATCAACCCCCTCCTCTTCCTCATCCTCAACCTCGGGCTCTCGAGGCTTAATGGATGAGAGGTCAATGTCTGAGAATCGCTTGCTTGCGATGTCCTCGAACTCCTCAAACCCTTCCCAAAAGCAGTCGGCCCTAACCAGTCCAAAAAGCATCCGAGGCTAGGTATTGAGCTACAACCACCCTGAAGGCCTCCTCCATCATGTCCCACCTTTCTCTCTCTCTCTCCTCCTCGACCTGGAGACGGACCCATTCTAGGGTGTCGGCTACTGCCTTCTCTGTCGCATCCTCAATGGCCTTTTTGAGATTGTCTTTAGCCTAGATACGATGGTTCTTCTCAGAGCCTAACTCATCCTTGGACCGACAAACATCCCTCTCAGAGTCTCAAAGGCGAGCATTCATGCCCTCAAGGCAACCCTCCTGCTCAGCAGCATTCGCCGCCATGCTCTTGTGAGACTCCTCAGACCACTTCAATTTCTTCTCGAGGTCGTTGATGATTTTCTTTGTCTCCTTAAGGGCCAGGTTTTCATTTCTCACCTTTGCAAGACGGTCTAGATTGTTGGACCTTACCTGCTCGCAATACTTTCACTTCTGGATGGTAGAGGTCATTAGGGCCACGGTCTGCAAAAATGAACCTTGGTCAGTACTGGGGGCACAAAAATAGATGAAAAGAGTAAAAAGACAAAAAAAAGAAAGGAGAAGAAAACAGCCGAGGACTGAAAGTTTACCATGGCCATATAGTGTATTATATCTTTGTGCACTCCGGTTGGAGAGAAGTTCTTCTTCAAATAATCGAGGTCGGTTGGGGGAACGCCCACCATGAGATAGTCCACCTCAGGACTTGACCTCATCAACCAAGCATTGGGCCCCAATGGGAGCACTTATTGTGTCGAGGGAGGGTTAGAAGAAGACTCCCCTCGGGATGGAGTCACCGCTGCCACGGTCGTAAGACTAGGAGCCTTGGGGGTAACGATTGGGGCCTCAATAGTAGGAGCCAGGGAGGCAGCATAAGGGATGATCGTCGGAATAACCACGATAGAGACCCCGACCGCAAGAGCTAGGGAGGAACCCTCAGTATCCCCATCCAAGTCAACAATTGGGATGGTGCTAGAGGGAGCCACAAGAGGCGTTGAAACCTCCTCAAGGGTCGGGGGCTCAAAGGGACCACCGGAGACTAGGTGGCGTTTCCTCTTCTTGAAGGTCGTGGCTGCCTCCACCGGGGTAGCCGTTCGAATGGCCATCGGCTAACTAGCGTTTTTGGCCCCCGGGGCCTTGTCCCTGATCTCCTTGGCCTTGGAGAGATACCTTCTGTCTGTCTTCATTGCTGCACAAGAAGCGAACCCAGGGTTAGGAGTTGATATGATAAAAAGGAATGGTTAAGAGAAAGAAAATATGGGAAAACATATGAAAGGTGGGTGCGTTACCAACAAGATCAAGACCAAACCCACACTGGTGAAGTTGGACGGGGGTAACCAGGTCTGTGTAGGCGTAGATATGATAGTTTGTCACGTCCTTGTCTCGAGCCTCCTCCTCATCGGACACCTCATCCGCCTTGATAGCTAAAATATAAAAAAATAAAAAAAAAGAAGCACCAGGTTAAAATAGAGCAAAAAAAAATACATGTGTCGATAACGATAGAGCGACGACGTACCTATCGGGCTGATGACCGATGCTCATGCCCAATTGAACTTCACTTCAGGCTCTTCACCCAAGGGGCATTCCCATCATTCACCTGAGACAAAAAAATACTGGGTCCTCCACTCGCTGTTTGAACTCGTGAGCCCCGTCACTAAAGTTAGCATCGGGTCCCGACTAGTAAAAAACAACCACCCTAGTTCTTGTTCTTTGGGGCAGTAACAATGAAAAAATTTGTTGAGGGTGAGGTGATGCCTCCCTTCGAAGGCCAGCTCCTATAGCACCATGCATCATATGTCTATCCGCCAAGCATTGGGCATTAATTGCCCTGGTGTCAGCCTAAGGCAAAACAATAGATTCCTAAGGAACGGGGGACAGGAAATCTAAGGCCCGTCATAAGGGCCTACTTGTATAGCGCAATGCTACCACCCGGGGCTTTAAAAGCCTAGGCGTCCCTAAGGGCTATAAGTATTACCCCCTCGGGGATGAGGTAATTGGAGTAGTACCGAGTGAAGGTTTTGTTCCCCAATTCGGAGCCGTATTAAGCAGCCTTGAAGTCCTCCTCCGTGGCGATCTCCCCGGCCGCCCCTCAGGCTATAGTCGGAGCCGGCTCGGTAGCGTGCTCCGAAGGGTTTTATCGGACCTCCGATAACTCATTTGCCCCATCAACCATATGGTTAATAGTGTCCCTGGACACCATCTAAACGACTTTAGAGACACAGGGGAGAGTGAAAGCAAAAACTGAAACTAAGATACCCACTAACAACCAAAGAAAGGGAAAATTGTAAAACACTGACAAAAAGAAAAGAAAGACAGAATACGCCGAAGAAGAGAGAATACCTAAAAAGGAACAAAGGACACCAGAGTAAAGCAGACAACAATCGCCTAGAAAAGAAGGGACCATCAGAGACGAAGAGAAGATAACCTCGGAAGCGACGGCTTGCGATGGTAGGGGAAACTTGTCAGAAGTCGCTTGAGGCAGGGGGTTGAGAGAGACAAGAAACAAAGATGGAAGGAAACTAGAACAAAGTCAAATGAGATATTTATAAGAAACCTCGAACCTTCTCGACCCTACGCTTGTCGCCAATCTGAGGGTTGATAAATTAAACCCGAGAAACGAGGAGGCGCGCGAATCTCAAAATATTTAAAGAGATTCAAACATGGCCATTAGAATACCTAGAGATTTGAAACGACATGACGCTTGACATTACCCATAACCAGCACTGGCATGTCCCCTCATTTATCAAGGCCCATTAAATGCTCAACCATCATTAGCGCCCATCCCAACTGGTACCACTTTGAAAGTCGTAACGGCACATCGCCAATAACCAAAACAATCAGTGATTAACGCAATAAGCTCGTATTCCCAAGAATAAGGGGGCAACTAATAGGGAAAACTACATCAAGGACCCTGTTGGTTGGTCCCGACTAATCAGCATCACCCCGACCCTAGAAGAATTGGATCTAGAAAATCTTGAGGGGGGCTGGCCTTAAGCCCCCATCTGACTTAACACCAAGACCCCCGACCGGACAACAGAGTCACCCCTCGATGCTCGACTCCCAAAAACTGTTCGAGCCTCGATCCCCCGGGGCCCTTGGGTCCTTAGGGAGGCCCTGATTACAGGAGGCGACGTCCCCAGGCCCCGACTGTAGGAGGTGAAAACCCGGACCGACTCAGCCCAAGGATAAGCATAATCCAAAAAACCGTTATATGGGTAAAGTACCATCTGTGGTAGACTTGTCAATTATGAGAAGAGGACAGAGAGGGCATGAGAGACGCGGCCAAGGACGTGGGCGGCAGTGTCACAAGAGAACATGGGGGGAAAGCGACATGCAAAGACGTGGGGGAAAGCAACATGCGAGATTCATCTTGATACATTACTACTCGAGCCTATAAATACAGGTACTGCTTTATCTTCTAGGTATGAGACATCTAAAACTCTAAGGGAAGAGTTCTACTTTCTATAATCCCCTAGCCTCCCTTACTTGATCGTCAGAAAGCTAGAAGCCGACCCTAACTCCTTGACCTCTTCTCATTCTTTGTGTACAAAGTCTACCTTGCCGAGGATTTAAATCGACCGTAGGATCATCTGATTGGCGTAAAGATAGTCGCTCCTTCGATATGCCATTATACATAACCGGATGTAGGCTCTTTTTAGTGAATTTCACACTTTTCACTAGCTACTTTAGCTAAAAAGCTATTTAACATACCCAAATGTGAATGCTCTAAGAGACTCAATGAGAGTATTTCTTCACATGACATTTGTAGCCATTTCTTGTATAAAGGGTCAACCCGTCTCCCAAAGGAAAAACGGGTATAAGATAACAAAATAAATTCTCAGTCCAGGATTTGGTGTCCAAGACACCAGGGACGTCATATGGAATACAATATGTGGGAGTTTGATGGAATTTCGAATCTTCAACCATTTTATTTGGAGAAAGGATGTTCTATCCAAGATGGTGTCCAGGCCACCAGGATTTCATATGGAATAAAATGGGTGAGTTGTGCATTTTTTTAATATAGAATATGCATTTTATTCTATATGACACCCCCTTGTCCTTGACACTATCCCAAACACCAAATCCTAGACAGAACATCCTTTCCCCATTTTTTCATATGACGTCCCCTGGTGTCCTGGACACCAAATCCTGGACAGGATATTTGCTTTCAAAAGCTAAACGAAAAAGAGAGGTCATTGCATCTATTCTAAACCTAAGAAGGACTGGACCACTATATTGTATTATCACTTATAGACACCGCTAGATTGGAATCTTGTATACTGGGTACCGCTAGAGTAAACCACACAGGATCTATCACGCCCAATTTTATCAATAAATACCGCTTGCTGCTACTTTTGTTCTTGCTTGCCCATAAAGTTACTGCAGAGTGTTGAAGCTTTCTTATACAGAAGAAGAAGAAGAAACCAGGAAACTAAAATGGAGGGTTCGAAGACAATCGTTCACGAAATCGGAGGAGTCCAAAACGATGCTCTCCGTTTCGGATTACAAGGCGTTAAGAGTGAAATCGTTGGCTCTCATCCTCTCCAATCAGCAATGGAATCGGTACAAATCTGTTTTTTCTTTCTTTGATCAAATCTCCCCAAAATTTTCTATTTCGCTTTTTGATTTTGTTTTTGATAGGGGTGATTCTTACTTTCTCTGTCTATAATCGTTTTTTTTTTTAATTATTGATTAGACGACGAAGACGCATGGGGATATGAAGCGAAAGATCCTCGCGAACACTTACGGATCAGCTTTTCCTTTAAAGATGGATCTCGATAGACAAATCCTGTCCAGGTATTAGTTTCTGGCAGAATCACATTCGTTTAGTCATGGTTTTATTATTCAATTTGCAGAAATTATGAAAATAAGAACAGTAAACAACATAAATTTTCAGATTTGATTGTATAATATGATTTCTTCTTTTTCCTTTTTTTTTTCTTTGGGCGGGGGGGGGGGGGATGGGGGATTTCTAGCAGTTTGTACTTTTATCTGTTTTTTGAATTCGGAAAGAAACCCTAAACTCTAAACCCCAAGCGTCTAAGTTTTTGAAACTCTTTTTAACAGGCGGAACTATCTTTAAAATCTTGGATCATAGTATTTTTTTTTTCTGTAGATTGTCTGAAGATGCTGTACGGAGAGGCATTGTTACCAATTATTGCTTTGATAAAAAGGTTATTGGATTATCATTTAACCATGTTTTGTGGGCTTTGTGAGATATGTGAAAGCTGCCGCCTTTTTTTTTTGGACGTGATAATATATCCATTAATGTGCTTCTTGTTAATTGAGTAATTGACTCAATTGTTGACTTCCTTTTTATCTGACCCAACTTGCGATGATTCTACATGTCGGAAGGACTAAATTCAACCTACACTCAATTTACAGCCTGGTGAAGTGCTGCCTGCCCTCTCATTGAACCAGTTTCTTAGATCATTGATTAAGGATATAGGTAGCTTTAAGGAAATTATGATCTTTACAAAGCAGGGAGTTGTGGTTCTAGGTTGTTTACTACTCTTTATTGACTTTTGAAATGTGGACTTTCTTTCATCCATCTTTAGCAAAACTTTATCTGGTATTCATGTTTGAGGAAAAGATGGAACATGTTCTCTACTTTTATGTTGAAATAGAAT
>JAOXJP010192207.1:0-12232 GCA_025762735.1 Platanus orientalis | reverse complement strand
CCGGGTCGGATTGGATTCTTGTGTCCGGTTTAGCCATTGAGGTATTCTTCTTAAACTTCTTTTAAGATTAGATCTCAGAGATTCATATGATGATCATGGGAAAGCATATATAGATATATGGTTGTTTAAATGAATTTTACTAATTTCTTTGTTCAAGAACGGTAAACTTCCTTTCACCTCTTATATAGGGTGTTGCCGAGAAAGAGATACCAACTCACCCTTATTTTCACATTTTTCACCTCGTCCTTATTTTCTGATAATTCCCTATTCTTCAAGTATTTTATAATCTAACTGGCCCACCTAGGCTTGGGACTAGCCGTGTTGATTTCCTTCTCTTCTTCTACTTCCGTGCTTGGCCTGAGTAAACACTATATATAGATCCCCAGGTTGAGACTTTCCATAACCGATGATGTGAGGCTAGCCAACCTATCAACTTTTTCATTTTAACCCCGTGGAACCTGCTGTATAGCGAAATGCTCGAATTGGGACTTCTCTTTCACTACCAGTGTATGATACAACTTCATCCGTTCATCCTTTGCTTCGTATTCCCCTTGTACTTATCCAACCACGAGTTGGGAGTCGTTGTTGACTCTCACTCGCTTGGCTTTAAGAGCCTAGGCAAGGGGGAAAAATTAAGTGAAAATGAATTTCATGAGAACTGTGCAAATGCCACCAGGGTGTGGACACATCAGCACCAAAAAGTGACAAATGTCCCCTAAAAAGTGTAAATCACTTTTTGGTACTGATGTGTCACCCTCTCTAGTGTCGTTTGCACAGTTCTCATAAAATTCATTTTCACCAAATCTAAGCCCCTGGGCAAACCATAACTTAGAGAGCATTGCTTCATACTCAGCCTCGTTATTAGTTGCCTTGAACCCAAATCTGATGGTGTACCCAAGCTCATTTCCTTCTAGTGTGACCAAGACAACTCCTCCTCCAACTGCGCTATTCATAGAGGAGACATCGACATATACCACCCACTCTACTTGTCTTGCTACCTCTCCTCCAGGTTGTGCTTCCTACACCTCGGACTCCACCCCTGATGCATGAGTGTATTCGACAATGAAGTCCACCACTACTTGACACTTAATAGCTCCTCGGGGGTAGTATTCAATGTCAAACTTACTCAGCTCCACCGACCACTTGATTAGTCTCCTAGAGGTCTTAGGCTTGTGCAGTATGGTCTTAAGTGGCTGACCAGTGAGCACCCGGATGGTGTGAGCCTAGAAGTAGGATCTTAGTCATCGGGCTGTGACAACCAGTGCAAACGCCATCTTCTTGACCCTCGAGTATCTTTCCTCTACCCCCCTAAAAGCTCTACTAGTGTAGTATACCGACATTTAGATCCCACCTTCCTCCTTAATTAACACTGAACTGACTAATCGTTCCTAATATCGATAAGTACACGTAGAGCACCTTGCCCTGCTTTAGCTGATTAATCAATGATAAGCAGCCGAGGTGGTCCTTAAGCTCTTGGAAGGCTTTATCGCATTCTTCCTCCCAGCAGAATGCCTTTTTTGGCAAACAAAAAATGGAAAGCACTTGTTTGTATCTTGGGATATGAATCTGCTCAAAGCTGTGATGCTTCCAGCCAGTCGTTGCACTTATTTGGTGTTCCTCAGTGGTTGCATGTCGATTATGGCCTTAACCTTCTCAGGATTCGCCTCTATCCCTTGCTGGGAGACCATAAACCCAAGGAACTTCCCAGCAAACACTCTGAAAGCACATTTGCCGAGGTTAATCTTCATTTGATACTTTTACAGGGTCTAGAATGTCTCACTCAAATCTGAAAGGTGTTGCTTAACTATGAGGCTTTTCCCCATCATGTCGTCCACATGTACTTCAATATTCCTCACGATCTGGTTTTTAAAAATCTCGTTAATGAGTCTTTGGTAGGTTTCTCCTGCGTTCTTTAGCTCGAAGGGCATGACATCATAGCAATAAAGCCCCCGATTGGTGATAAAAGTTGTTTTCTCCTGGTCTGACTCGTGCATCTTTATCTGGTTATACACCGAGTATGCGTCCATGAAGCTAAGGGTCTGGTGGCCAGCCATCCAGTCCACCAGAGTGTCGATCCTTAGGAGCTGGAATCTATCTTTGGGGCACACTTTGTTGAGGTTGGTAAAGTCGACACATATATGCCACTTCTCATTAGGCTTTCATACTATGACTACATTTGCTAACCAGTCGGGGTAGTGGATCTCCCTTATAAAGTAGGCTTTTAGCAATTTCTCTACTTCCTTGACAACGGCTTGTTTCTTTTTGGGGTGAAATTTCTCTTCTTTTGCTTGACAAGCTTCGAGACCAGGTTTACACTAAGTTGGTGTACTACCAATCGGGGGTTTATTCCTGGCATGTCTTCATGTGTCTAGGTAAACACATCTTAATTCTTGGTGAGGAAGCTTTACAATCGCCTCTTGAAGCCTTCCAACAGGTCTGACCCCACCCGGGTTACTCAATCGGACGTTGTTAGGTCGAAGATAATACTCTCGAGTTCTCCTCCTGGTTCTGTCACTACCTAGGTCTTCTTATCTCAAGCTTCTAAACTGTTGATTGACATGATCTCCTTTAAGGTCGGCTCTCCTTTGAGTGAGGCCACATAACATTCTCGGGCTGCCACATGATCCCCCTGACTTCCCTGACTGTTCCTTTAGTCAGGAAATACATCAAAAGATGGTTGGTCGAGGTGACTGCTCTTAGTCGATTCAGTGTTGGCCTTCCAAGGATTGCGTTGTAGGAAGAGGGGCAATCAACCGTTGAGAAATCAACTACCCTGGTGATCTGTTGGCCACCAGCCCCGACAGTGACTGGCAAGTCAACGGTCCCGAGTGGGAGCAACCTATCACCTATGAATCCGACCAAGGGTGTTTGGACAGGCTTGAGTTTGTCACATCCAATACCCATCTGGTTGAAGGCTAGAAGGTAGAGAATATCTATTGAGCTCCCATTATCAATGAGGACACGGTGCATGATGTAGTTCAAGATAACCAAAGTCACTACTAGCGGTCGTCATGCGGTTAACTCACCCCTCGAGAATCCTCTGTAAAGAAGGTGATGGAGGATGCTCTGCCTTGTGCTACTTAGTTGGCCTCTCTATCATCATCATCTTCCAGTCATTTTTTGTGCAAATTTGTCTCACATGTGATTTTCTTGCTGAGCTAGACTCTCCTCTCTTGACAAACCCATCGACTATCACTATAATCTCTCCTATCTATCCTTCTGGCCTTCTCTCTTCCCAAATAGGAGGGTCCTGGTGGGTATCTTCACGCCTAACCAGGGAACCCCCATCTGGTTTCAAAAGAAATGTTAAAAAGTTGATAGGTAAACCCACTCCTTCTCTGGTAAAAGAGTATGTTCAGGCAACAAAGTTCAATCAAAATCAGGTCCCAACAGATGAAGCTGAACACTTCTTCCCAATTGAACTCCCTCGAGAGTACTTACAACCATGGTTTTCCCAAGTATATACTCAAATCCATTTTGGTGCCATTAAGATTGCACTCACTTTCCATGGTAGGAAATGTCTCCCAGTAGTCTCTCATTTAGGGCTTTTGGATACAAGGTTTACTCAATACCAGCATGCAGTCATTGGAAACATCCAAACTACCTTAAACGTTGGAACGGTGTTTGTCACCCTATATCCAAACTTCAACTTGCCCTTAAATGACCCTCATGCATTCAATGCCCTTGCAGTACAAGTTCAGATCACTGGAGCACCTCAAGTTGCTACCTCTTACGTTGCCACCGTTCACTACCAGGTTGCGTATAGGGTACAAAACCACTCCTTTGATATTCCTTTTCCAAAATTCTCTAAGACAAAAGATGCCTTGTTTCTCAAAGTAGACACCAATAAGGTACCTCACTGTACCTATGTGCCACGTTAGCTTATTCCACCAAAGGATTAGTCGTCATCATCTCCAAGATCCTCGTCTTTTCCAACAATGGATCAGTTGATGTTCCACCCAGTTAATCCTATGAAGGATCAGATGTTCTTCCAACTCCAAAGGAAAAGGCATCAAGTTGTTGACTACACCTGCGAAGAGTGTGAAGCAAATTCGATGGAGATAGAGTTGGAGCTTGAAGCAGAGCGCAAACTCTACCCTAGAAAGCACAAAGGCAAAAAATCTCCTCAGCAACTCCTCCAAGAAAGATACGAATCAGGAGACCCAGAAGTAGGCCTCATTGGAGACCCGTCAGGAAAGTTTGATTACTATGTGCTCTATCCTCAGAAGAAGCAACTCCCTGAAGTTCTTCCTCCTGATGATTGGGAAAAGAAATCACCACCCCAACCTCCGACACCTAGACCTTCACCACCTACACTTCAACCTTATTACTAGAAGGCTCTAGCTCTTTTGCAAAAGCATCAACCTTGCAAACCTCCATACCAGCCTCCAACATCCTCAACTGTTGAATGTTTCATGTTTCACCCAGAATCTCACTAGTATAAAGAACAATTCCCTCCACTAGAGGATTTTGAACACCCTCAACAATGGGTCAGACATCAATGGAAAATAAAAACTCCATCTGTCAAAAATGCTGATGGAACAAGCAAAAATGTTTCCCTTACTGAAGCAACACTGAACTGGTAGGCAGAAAATGCAGTAGCTCAAAACCAGACTTGAAGAGAATCTTTAGAGGCCAAAAAGAAATTTCTTAGTTTGTTAACAAGAAGCTGTCCACAACTGAGGATCTAATTTTGGAAGTCAAAAAGAAAATTAAGAAACTTGGAAAGGTGCTGTAACAGTTAAAGAATTTTTTGTGGCATCTTAGCAAATTATTGAAAAAGAAGCTGAAAGAAGGCATCTCCAAAATCAATTAAGGTCACTCAAAGGATCATCAGGGTCTGCATCATCATCATCGACCATGATCTCCACACCCTCAACATCGGTGAACCCATTCATGAGCCCCAGGAATACTATGCAACCCATTTTCTCCTCACCACCCAGTAGTATAATGCAACCTGTTTATGTTCCACCTCCATCCCAGTCATTCCTATCAAACCTTCCCATGAACTGTTAACCATTACCCACCCCAGCCTACCAACCCCAAAGAGCCCAACAACCAATCCTGATGAACCAACATTTGTATAACATGTTCCCAGAATCCTACCACCATGTCATTAAACCTCGTTATGGTCCGACCTTAGAACCCGAACCTCCTAAACCTAGACCAAAACCTAAACAACCGGTTAACCCACTAGACCCTACTATACGAGCTTCGTCTAAACCAAATATGCTACCTATAGACCTTGTAGAAAATCCTAATCCTATATCCTCCTTCCTAAAAACCCTTTCTACTACACCACCACTTCCAAAACTTAATGCAGTTTGTGGATCTAAATCTTCTGAATCAGATCTCGAAATACTCATGCAAACCCCAATGGAAGATGAACCTCACGTGGAAGACCCCATAGATCAACCTCCTTTTATGCCATCAAACATGACCCAACCAAGACAAGTCATCAATGATACTACAGACCTCAAGACCTTCTTTTCCATAGATGATGTCCCTCCATCTCGATGGCGAGACCAGTTTCTTCAAATGATTGCATGGATTGAGGCAAAAATGCAAATCCCAGATGCTCAACTTCGACCCACCATAGTCAAATTTACTTTGCGGCTAAGTGGCAAGCTTCAAGAATGGTGGATCAATCTTGGTGAATACCGCTAGTTGCAAGTGTTGCAAGCCTCCTCTATTGAGAATTTCATTTCCATACTCCACAATGAGTTTCTAGGGGCGGTACAACACCAGACAGCAACAACCAGAGAAGAGTATCTAAGCATGAAATGCTATTCTTATAAGAGAAAGGACCTGGAATGACATTACAATGGAATGTCTAAACCTAATTATCACCTTGGAGGAATGGATGATCCAAACCTCAAGCAAGCTTTCTTGAATTCCCTTTCAAACCCCCTTGGAAATGAAGCTTACAAGCTTCCGGAGACAAAAGGAATGGGACTCCAGCATGCATCTCTTGGAGAAATTTATCAAACAGCTCTTTTGACCCTAGAAAAGCTTTGCAATCAGAAAAAATTCCTAACTACAATAGAAGAGATAGGGAAGAAATTTGGAATAGCCTGTAATAGAACTGAGTTGTCGATCAAATGCAAAGACAAGAAGAATTGTGCTTATCTTCCCGGCAAGAAAAAGCACTTCTGGAAAAGCTTTGACTCTGCCCTAGCATTTCCTAAGAAGTTCAAGAAAAAGAAATGGAAATTTCTTTCCAAGAAAAAATTCAGAGGAAAAACCAGTAACCGATGTTTTATCTGTAACAAAAGGGGACATTTTGCTAAAACCTGCACGAGAAGAAAGAAAAAGGAGCAAGTCTTCCAACAACTCATGCAGCATGAAGACTTGTTAGACTCCTTAGATGTTGAATCCATCTTCTCCCTCACAGAAGAGCAAACTCTGCAATCACTGTTCACCATTCAGGTTACTGATAGTGAAAGTGATTCATCTAGCTCAGAAGATTAGCAGTATGTAACTAATGGAATTAACTGAATCTCTGCCACTTCTGACCCCTCATTCCTTGACCAACCTATCCCAACAGCATCAATTTCAATCCGATTAACCAAGTTTGCTAAACCCTTCACTGTAATTGCATTTTTTGACACAGGAGCTGCCACCTCTATTGTAAATCCTAAGCTTCTTCCTCCCTCACATTAGAAACCCTATTCCCAACAATTTCGAGTGGCCAATGGCGTTCATTTTGAAATTGATAGGATTAGTAAACCCATACTCATTCAACTATTTCCTACCCTCACCATCCAGCACCAAGTCCTTGGATCTTCCTTTTCAAGAAAAGATCTGATCATTGGATTTGACAATATCCACAAGATCCCTCATCTATGATGGATAGCAAAAGGATTAAGATTCAAAGATTTTTTCCTTTCCTAGTCCAGCACACCCAACCTGTATATCCATCACCTTGACCCAGATCTGTTTACCCGTATTACTTCTGATCTCACCATGCATTACTATGCAGACTCCCATAGTGAATTCCTTGCCAAACACCCAAATCCCCTCTAGCAAAACCCTCAATTCTTTGTTAAGCTTCCATTTAAGCTCAATGAAGACATTAATCCCACCAAAGCCAGTCACAAAGGCATGAATCTAGCCCATTATGCTCTAGCTGTTCAAGAACTGCAACAGCTTGAACAAGAGAGACTGATCGAACCCACTTCATCCCCATGGGCATGTGAGGCCTTTTATGTCAATAAAATAGTAAAACAGGCACGAGCAAAGCTTCGGCTTGTCATCAACTATCAGCCGTTAAACCATTTTTTGGCTGATGACAAATTCCCAATTCCTTAGAGATCATCCCTCTTTCAACATTTGACAAATGCCCTTGTGTTTTCCAAGTTTGACCTCAAAGTTGGATTTTGGCAACTAGGCATAGATCCAGTAGACAAACCCAAAACGGCCTTTTTCCATTCCTAACCATCATTTCCAATGAACAGTCATGCCCTTTGGCCTCAAAAATGCTCCCTCCCATTTTTAAAAGGCTATGGTTTCTATTTTTCAACCAATTCTGAATAATGCATTAATCTACATTGATGACATTCTCCTGTTTTCTCCTGATCCACAGACTCACCTCAGTCTTCTCAAAGACTTTATGGTCATCCTTCATAAATATGGGATCATGCTTTCCGGAAAGAAGATGCTTATCGCTGTGATAAAAGTTAACTTTATTGGAATGCATATTATCAATGGCCACTATTCTTTGTTGCCCCACATATCCAAATCTCTACAGGAGTTCCCTGATAAATTGACATCTGTCAAGCAAATCCAGTAGTTCACTGGCCTTGTTAATTACATGGCTGATTTTATTCCCAAAGTTGTCCAGTATCGAGGACCCCTCTCCTAGCTGCTTAAGAAGAATCCTCCTCCATGGAACCAAATTCATACTACAGCAGTCTGTATACTGAAGCACCTCTCAGAGAACTTACCACCTCTCCAAATTCCAAGAGATGGCCACCGGATTTTACAGACTGACGCAAGTAATACCCAATGGGGAGCAATTCTTTTCGAAGAACTTAATGGCACTTAAAAACCATGTGGATATAAGAGTGGAGCTTTCACTAAAGCTGAACAGAATTATCATTCTACCTTCAAGGAAATTTTAGCTGTGAAGCGAGCAATTGAGAAATTCCAATTTCATTTAATTGGACATCATTTTACTGTGGAAATGGACATGAGCTCTTTCCCAAGAATGCTCCAATTCCAGAAAAAACTATTGCCCCATCCCCAACTCCTCCGATGGGCACAATGGTTTTCTCCATGGGATTTCAGACTAAGAACATTAAGGGGACCACTAACATTCTTGCTGATTATTTCTCTCGAAAACCTCTTAAATCACTCATGCCAATCCCTCTGGTCTACCCACTTGAGCTAATTCATGATCTTCCTTTTGAAGTTAGAACTAAAGTCCTTGAATTTCTCCAAACCAAGCGAAGCCACACCAACTTTCATACCTATCTTGAGATTTCCATCTTCCACCATGGGAGAATCTTCAAACACCTTCCTCATCCGGATTATCCATACCTCATTCCCCATTGTCTTCGTAATTACTACCATGTACCCTCAGAAACCCTTTGTTACCTATGGTATCTTTTTGAATCCTACACCGTAGCCTTTGTTTTTTATATTCCCCATTTATATGCCTACCTTAACTAGTGTATAGTCAACCCAGCCCTCACCATAAACCAGGCAGGATTAATGAAATGGCTCAAATGGTTCCATCCTATTGCCACATGGCAACAAATGGTTCAGGTTCATCATCGTAAATATGCCATCATCACTTTTAAGAATCCCACTGACATCATCAGAGATGAAGAAGACCAGATGGTATATTACCCCATGATGCGAGAGCTCAAATTATCCATTGGTACTCGTATAATCTCGTTGAAGAATACGATGTCCATCTATAAGACTAGGTATTGTTCAAAGATCACATGAGTACCCTCAATAACCAATCCTATACAGAGATTCCAGTCATCATTGCAGCGGACCCTTTTGTGGACCCACAGCATCCCATATCACAGCACTTGTTTGATAGCCTCTTGGCGTTCTTAGACCGTACAGGATTCCTTGGGGACAGCTCAGCAGAATCTTCACCTTTTATCGGTGATTGGGATGACCCCACCGACTCTGATAACGACTAAAGCAACCATGTCATCCTCCACTTGTGAATATCACATGACCTTCAGCTGATCGCATGTGAACTTATCTGATGTGTCATCTTACGTGGACTCCTATGTGTAATATATTGGTTTGCATTTTTGTTTGAAGTCCGACCTCCTCTATGTCTATAAAAGGCCAGGTTGATTGAGAAGCGAGGCAGACGAGGGAGTGTCCCAATTTCCTAAGTCCTCTTCTCTTCTGAGTTTCCTATTTTTGAGTGTTTCTAATAAAGTCAGTAGTATTCCAACATAGTTCAACATTGTTTTTGTCTATTTTGTCTCAGAACCCCATACATTTGATGCTCAGGTCATCCTTGAGGTACAAAAGCACCTACTCCATAGATGCATTGAGGGGGTGAAGTTTTGGAACCTGCTTGAGGAGAGATTGTCCTGAGGCCTAGCCCCACCGTTATCATGACCCGAGTGCCCCTTTCTTCCCGAGTAGCTTGGTGCTCCCTTTTCCTTTTATCCAACTGTGAGCCAGCTCTGACGTCCTACTTTTATCGAGCACTGAGAGTGTCCTCGTTGTTCATGTGTTGTTGTGCCTTCACCATGAGGTCAACCATGCGGGACGGGAGATTTTTTAAGAGAGAAAAGAGGAACTTTGAGGGCAGTAACCCTGCCATAAGAGCGACCATAATCACCTTTTCCTCAGTATTGTCCACCTGTAGCATCTCTTTGTTAAACTGAGACACATAATCTCGGAGGGACTCGCCTTTGCTTTATTTGATATTTAACAAGTAGGTGGGGGGCTTTTGGTGTCTCTGGCCGCCTATGAAATAACCGATAAATTGTCGACTCAATTCTGTGAAATTTGAGATGCTCCCGAGCTTCAACTGACTGAACCAAACTCGGGTATACCACTTGATAGTTGTGGGAAATGTCCTACACATGATTTCATCTGGGGTCACCTGAAGGTTCATATATGTCTTATACACTTCTAAATGGTCGAGAAGGTACCTACCGCCATCAAACATTTTCATCTGAGATGGCTTTAATTTGTTGGGTAGGGGCCGAGTCATCACCTCCAGAGTGAATGGATGGTCTGTCCTCTGGATTGGTTCACCAATGGTAGTTGGGGATTTCCCCTTGATGGCTTCCTTCATGGTCGCCATCTCTCTTCTTAAATCCATTATCTTTTCCTCCTAGAGGTCAACGGTATGAATCCCCTCCCCAAGTTGGCTCGCCTCCCGAAATCAGGATGTCGTGGCCCTTCTTGCTTTATCTTCTTATTCCTAGCCATCATCAAGGCTTCCGACTGGAGGGGCTTGTGGTCCCCCTGTCCCATGTCATGGTTTTCAAACTCACCCCTTTGGCTTCTCAGCTCCTATATGATTTTTTGGTTTTGCTTCATCAGTAGCTACACACTCGCCATTAAACCTTGAATCCTTTGTTTGATGACAACTACCCATGGAACTTCACGGCATGCTCCATCGAAGATGGAGGTTTCTTGTTCGTCTACTCTGGCACCAGGGTCATGCTGAACCGTCATTGACCTGGTCTCAACCATGTATACCTTAGGTTCTCAGGGAATTCATCATTTTCCCACAGACAGTGCCAACTGATGGTGTATAGAACCGCGAGTACCCTTACATCCTTCAGATGGTTGCACAGCTGACCTAGGTCTTTGACAAAATGAGCCCTACACAAGACCAAAAGAGAAATAGTCAAGAAGCTCGACAACGGCAGGGTGCCGGTCTCAAGCTCTCTAACGATCAAGTCAGACTGTTGGGGGATGTCCAAAATGAGTTATCCAAATTAGGGTTTCTATTATCCCATACCTGATGAATGAGTCATTAGGCCTACTTATAGGCTTGAGTAGTGGTGTATCAAATGAGATGTTTCATGTCCATTTACCCCACGTTCTTCGCCGCATTCCCCCTACCATCTATCTTTTTCTCAGTCTGTCAGGCCAGCTACAAGAAATATTCCCTATTGGTAACGGTTTCTGGATTGTTCTTATTTCCAAATATGGAAAGTTGGGTCTTTGCCTTTCTTGCTTATTGGGGATTTAGAGAAACCTGATGTTTATTGTGATCACAACCCCGTTGTTTGGTGTCGAGTGATTCAGGTGACATCCCAGGAATGTTTCCCGGTTACTCAGGGTGTTGGGTGCCGAAGAGTGGAGTAAGTGACTCGATGTTTCCCTGTTGTGCCTTGGTATTGGGAGGCCACCTGGTAGCCAAGCCTCTCACTGATGGCCTCAATATCTTTTGGCTCAGGGGACCCCGAGGATAAAATTCCTATGTATAGATCCTAGAGGGGGTGAATAGGATATTTTAAAAAATTATTTTCAATTACCCCAAATTTAATTGCTTATTTTTAACTTAGTCAAGTAATTTCTAATGATTGATTGCAATTGAAATGTGCACATGTATATAAATGGTTTTAATTGTATTGCATGTGAATTGTATCAATATGAGCAATGCTTGATCATAAGAATGAAAAATTAAAGGCAAACCATAATTAAACACAATATGCACAAGATGTATAGTGGTTCGGCTCAACAACCTAGATCCACTCTCAAAAAGCTCACCATCGAGCTAAATAATTTTATTAAGATTGACAATCACACAATCAAGGCTAAAATTAATAAAAAGCCTAATCTACTTGCCAAGCAAGCTATACCTGGTGTCTCCAGCGGGTGTGGTCTATGGTCTACTTTTCTGATGTCTTCAACGGAAGAGATTTGTGTACACACTACCAATGTCTCCGGAGGTAGTGCCAATTCTCCCGGTGTATCCGGCGGGAAAGGTCTCAACAACTTAAAAAAGTTTAAAGACAAGTGTTTACCTCTTTAAAGGTTGATGTTTCCTTGTACTTAAGTTAAGGTTGCTCCTCCTTGAGCAAGATGTGACTATCGTTCCCCAATGCTTCTTGGTGGCTCTTCAAGCTAGTGGAGCTAACTTCAGTTGGTTGCTCTTTCTTGAGGAAGGTGTGACACACAATGCCACACTATCTCTTCTTGGGTTTCCCTTTGGACAACCCTTGTAGCCTACCTCCAAAAGATATGCCTTAACAAGATTGGAGAGGTGGCAATGGAATGGTCTTGG
>JAOXJP010192196.1:0-12232 GCA_025762735.1 Platanus orientalis | reverse complement strand
TTAAGATGAATTATGACATGTTTGATAGTCATTTGTCTAAAAAAAATGACTAGTAACCATTTGTATATTATTTTAATATATTTGTACATGACTCAATGCTTTATATAGTTATTTTAGTCTAGAGTGCATAATCATGCTTAGCATAAATTGAAATTTTCATAAATTTTATAATATTTCGAAACATTCTAGTGAAATTTCCATTAATCCTCATAACGAATAATCCATCAAAATCGAATTTTTGAACCTTTGATAGGTTTAGAGTTCAAACTTGCATCTCAACATTTTTTTTTTAATAATTCGAGGGCCGGCCCAAAGCCTGGCCCGAGGCCCGATCAATTAATGAGGGCCGGGCCCAAACCCACTCGTATGGGCCCAAACCCTGGCCCGAGCCCGGTCTATAATTTGAGGGTCAGGCCCAGGCCTGAGCCCGGCCCATGGCCACCCCTACTCCTCCTCATGTGTTCTCTCTTCTGATCCACTCTCTCTCTCCCATTTCTCTCTTCCATTTTGGCAAACTATAAGGTGAGGCCTGGCTTGGGTCCTCCCTCTTTCCTCATGGGTGAAATACACCCTACCCAAAAAACCCCATCTCTCTTCCCCATGCACCCTACAAATACCAGGCTCTGCCTGCGTCAACCAGCCCATCCCAACCTTCCACCAACCCCCTGTTGCTGTAAGCCCTCAGACTGGAAGGATGGAGACCCAACAAACCCTAGCTGGCTACCTTGGAGACCCCTCTGCGTTGAAACCATCCTTTGAATTTTTCCTATAAAACCCCCACCAACTATCAAAGGAGGGGGGAACCTTGGTCTTGGCCCTTTTCAAAAACCCTAAATTAGGAGAGTTAGGTGATTGTCCTCCCTCTGCCTCCCATCAACCACATAATTTTTTTTACTCTCGTTGAAAGCCCTGGACCAAGGGGGGGGGGGAAGCTTCTAGAGTTAGAATGAATCTTTAGAGGGAGCTTATGAGATTTTGGGAGCACCTGGAACCATTTGATATCTCTCTCTAGCCATCTCCAGCACCGACCACATCTACAAACCTCCCATTTTCAACACACCCACCAAGACACAATCCCTAAACATGGCCACCAGTCCCTGCTATTTAACTTGTCACCAGCCATAACCCCACACCACTTCTCCCAACCATAGCCTTAATGCTTTGATGTTTGCTAAAGGAGAAGCATAGGACGAGGCATGGTTCGAAATCATGTGTGCCACAAAGGAAAGAGGGATTTCTCCCTCACTTTTTAGTTTCTTCAATATTTTTCCATTTATCTTAGTTTTCTTTTTATTATTTTATTATTTTATTATTTTTTATGCGTATGATTCAATCGTTAGAAGCCTGAGTGTCTTTGATTCATAGCATTGTGGTATGTCTATCTGTAGTGTCATGAAAAGATGTTTGGAGCCTGTTGTCTAGCTTTAGTCAATCATTTTTATTTTTTATTTATTTTTTATTTTTATGCAGAGTTGTTAAACCCCATATCTCATTTACCCGAGGATGGCATTATCTTTAGTTGCTTTAACACCTGTAGTATTGTCTTTTATTTTATTTTGAGTGTTGTAGGGGCTATTATGTGTTTGCTACCTGTTGGTTTTAGTTGAAAAATGGTGATGTTGTAGGCAATTTAGGGCATTGTCCTTCTTCATTTTTTTGGTATCATTTAGATGTCGCTGCCACCATTCTGGGCATGCTATGATATAACTCTGAAAATTCTAGTAATTGTTTATTATGCATTAATCATTTCTGATTGGTCTTAGGTATCCTTCTCTTCTCATTTGCTTCTTGCTTTAGGCCTTATTTCTTTGAGATTTTATTTATTTTTTAGTTTCAGTTTGATTATAGAAGTAGAACTTGAGCAAATCCATAATCAGCATAACCAAAGGTCCAACCACCTTTTGTTAGATGGGTCTGGATTTGAGTCCTCACTTATGATTGGCATAAAAAATCTTCCCAACACTTGTACATAGACCAATTCTTTGTTATTTCAATATTGACAACATGGTTGACATTTGTTCTATATATGTGTTGTGTATTAGAAAACCGTTGTCATACCTTGAATCATTTCATTGCCAAATCACTTTGCCTTTTTTTGCTTGATAGAATTTTTTTTTTATGACCATGATAATTTTGGTTCTATGGACCAAGTGTGCTCTTACATCATCTCTATTTCTGACCTTGGATAGTGACCCTATTGGGAAAGCCTTACTTATACCTCGAATCATTACTCCTGGGTTCACATGTATTGTTTTTCTCATATGTATTGAAGGGTTTAAAGTCTGGTCCATGTTGTTCAAATTAATATGAGAACTTCACTTTGTTTTTTTGTTAAGTTGAAATATATCAAAATGATCATTTTCTCATATTTTTAAGTTCTGTTTGCATACTTAGTACAATAATTGCAAAAAGGAATTCTTTTAATGACGAATCTTTCCATATATATGTATTTATTCTCTCTTGTGTTCACTTTCTCTTGGGTTTTAAGTTTATTTTGAATCAAAATTTCATCCCATAGATATTTAGATTAAGCATCCTCATCTAGTATTTTATACCCCGACACTACTTGCCATCTTGATTTCAATTCTTTTTTTAAAATTGTCTTTCTTGAAATCATGTATATTAGCTCTACACCATTCACTTTATACTCATCTCTGCTGTTTGACATTTGTATGTATTGGAAAACTTCACTTGAGTTTTATCTTTTAAGATCATTGAATACGAATTGCATCACTTGTTTCGTGATTTCCTTTGTTCATTTAGAAAACTTTTTATCGTTCTTAATTAAATGTATATTGAGAGCATCATTGATATTTTGTTTAATTTCTTTATTCTTCAGCATATAAACCATCTTTGAGTTTGGTTTGTCATTTCATCTTGTCTACACATTTTCTTGACATTTGATTTATAGGCACAAAATATGCCTAGCCAGCACGGTGTGTGATTAGTAATACCTTACTTCTGTGTTTTGTGATGTGCCATGGTTGAAATAATGGAAATTATGTTTGGAATGCTTTTATTCATTATTTGATGTATCTTTGAATGTTAGAGTGACTGATTGGCTTGATGTACATTGACTGAGATTATGGAAACCACACAAATCACGATAATAGGAAGGTGATGAGTTCCAAGAGTTCCCATCATAGCAGACTTGTATCTATGTTAGGTCACCCTTTATAAGAGTTGACGTAGATTTTCTTGTTCAATTAATCGGAGCATCTTACTTCTTTTCAAGGGCAGTAGTGATATGGCTGGATAATATGTTATAGAGCTGATTTTGTTGGGATAAGGCCGTTTATTGTTGTTGTAGAGCTGATTTTCTTTGATATTTGAGACAAGTAATCTCTAAACTAGTTGTCATTTTACTTTATTCCTTATTTCAATATTTTTTCATGTTAATTCATTTTAAATAAAGATGCTTATTTTATTTTATTTTTGTGTAAACATTGTGCTAATGTTTGGGACAAGTCTAGTTGCATTTAAAGTGTGATACGAGTTCTTTGTAATTGAAAATGGTTCAACCTTTCCAATTACATTTTTTTATTTAACTTAGATTCTTTTGCCCAACCTATTAACCTTAAGTTGGAAAGATCCGCATCATTTCATTTCTAGGTAAAATTCAATTTTATTTTTAGATTATGGTGATCTATTTTCCTTCTTGTGGTACAAACCTTATTTATTTATTCTATTCATTTATTTTTTGAGTGTCATCATATATAAATAAACGACGATACATGTTACTAATCACTTATGTTTTATTTGGTTACATAGTATAGAAGCATGAGGTACATCTACAACCTTCCCTTCTTACATTCATTTCAATTCTTTTAATAGTGTGTAAACAGATGATAGGATTGATTGCAAACCATGTTATATGTAGGAGATATCTAGAGATCTTCACTATGGAATGACAACGCAATTGTGACGTAACAAGTGAATAGCATATTTTAAAGCCTCAACCCACATATAGTAGTTCAGTTTATTTGAATAAAGGATTTGTACATAATCAATTTTAGACTTTGTTAGGTTATGCAACTTAATTCATTTTATTGTATGTATGCATGTGATGAATATGAGTGGTGATGGATACTGAGTTGTCGGGTGAACAACAATGATGTTGTGGACGTATATATTTGAAGTGTTTTTCATGATTTGTTAACTATCAGGTTGTTGAAAAGTGATATGGGAATCACTATTCATCCCAAAGGAGTCCATATTATAGCTGTTATGCTGCCGAAATTTCGGCAGAAATGGCATATGGATTCCCCACTTAATCTAAATATAATGAGATATAAGGCAATGAGTGAGATGAATAGATTATAAATCGATTCGACTATTAGACTATAATGGGTTTAAAGTAGGGAACCGCGAAAGTGGATGAAGTGGGGTATCTAACACCTTCTCCAACTTATAATTGAACAACTTACCTAGAAATCTCTAGGAGTTGACCAGGTTAAGTGTGGAGTTAGATATTTCAAATCATTTTCAAAATTTAAACTTGTTTTGTTTTCAAAACCGATGATCAGTCACATTATTAAAAAGACTGGTGGCGACTCCAAAGTACATGAGATTTTCCTGTGATAGTTAAGTCTCTTTTCAAAAGGGATTTAACTATCGTGCGAAAATTGAGGCCCACACCATCTACTTAAAAAGGCGCTAAATAGAATAAATCATGCGCTAATAACAAGGTTACTTTTGTTTTTTTACAAAATAAAATTAAAAATCAACATCTTTTCTTCCCAGTTTCATTTGTTCCTTCTTCAACAAGTTTCTGTGATTTTCCAAACAACTCAGATCATCTTAAAAAATCTTCAAGGAAGAAGCAACCAAACGATTAGCCTAATCTAATCTTATCATCTTTGGACTGTCATATTGTAATTCTGATCACAGATTGCAATCTTAATATCATCAGATTGCATGCCAAATACAGCCTAAGAAGTTTGAAAATGCCAGCCCAACCACTTGGTAAAGTTGGATTCTCATAGCAATTTGGAATATGACAAAATTTTAATATAGATTAGGTAGGGTTTCTAGTAACAAAGAGTTTTTTTAGGAGCCAACTTGGTTCCATAGTACGTAACTAATAACCTCTAATGCCTTTTATCCGGTAATTATTTATGATTTTATAGTAGAATATAAATTTTTGGCATACATTTCCTTTAGTATGAATATTAACATATGTTACACAAAGTGTTACTATTCATGCAAAGTTTCAAATGAAAAAGTGTGGTCATGAACTTCCGTCAATGTTTTGCTATAATGTTCGTAAAACAAGGATGACTCCGAAACAAAAGGAAAAAAAATGATTATATTGACTTTTAAGTAGAAATAGTCATTTATTTATAAGTGAATAAAAATTTCATTTGTTATCAAACTCATGGCTCCATGCAGTGTTAGCAAGAATTCTCAGCTTTTTAACTTATCATTTGTAGACACATCAAAGTGTTGGGACATTGCTTAAACAAAAAGTTTTCTTCTAGTAAATGTACTAACTATACTAAGTGGAGATTGTGAAATCCCTATTCCATAGAGAATATTGACTTAGGAGTTCACATTGCCATGTGGATATCAATTGTTGGGTTTTTGTTCATATATAAATATAGAGTTATCATGTTTTAACAATTTACAATCAAGTAGTTAGAATCAAGTAGATGGTTGTTTTCACTAAAAGAAACTTGCAATTGAAATGTTTTTTGGGTAATACTGGGTTATTTGAGATTAAAATCTATGTCATATAGTCAAGAGGAAAATGAAATTTGGTTTGGGCTAGGAATATTTTGATTGAAGGAATTCTTATTGATTTGGGTTACCCTGAGCCTTAATTTACTTGGATTAATATGATGAGATATTGTAGCCAAACAATCGTCACCTCATCTATGTGAAAAAGTAATAACGAGGTCCACACCACTACCATCAGCATGTGACATGATGCCTGACAAAGGATACTTTGATAAATACGTACTTAATTACTCTTTATTTCTTATAATACTGGTTAGATCCATACGTACTTATGGAAACACCCATTATAAGAATCCAAGTGGGTATGGTTTTTAAACCTTTTAAAGTTGGTTTAGGTTAGGAAATACAACATTTGATCCCATTAAGCAGAAGGCTAAACTTGAGCTTGGCCGATACTAGGAGGACCTGAAAAACGATATGTTGGAACTAGGAACGGATCCTCTCCTGCCGCTTATGACATGTTAAGGTTGTGCCTAGCAGGTGACATGACATATTGGCCGGAAAAATGTGAATTACACTTTTTGATTGATGATTTTCATTTTTTTCTACTGTGTTGCTTAGCCAGTTAGACAGAACCTTAACAGGTCATAAGGTGGTAGGAGAAGATCCTTTTCGGTTGGAACTGCGCTAGTGATGGCCATGAATTGGGTTGGATGGATTAGGGTGAGCTAGTTATGACTTAATTGGATTTCAGATTGGATTCAAGCTTTAGTTAGCAAGCCATAGCCAAATTGAGGTACAGTATGTTCTAATTGCAATAATCCAAGCAATAAGGTGTAATGATTTTAGGTATATTTAAGACTCTCTCTCTCTCTCTCTACTTATATTATTTTTTTTTCCATTTCCCATTGCCATTGAGTGGGGCGTTAGGTTCAATTGGCACAAGTCTAGATTAACCGAAGTCCATACTTAACCCCACCAATACCTAGTTGCCTTGGCCTTAAAAAATATGCCTCGGATTTGGTGCAACCCTTGGTGAACGATTAAGGTCCACCACTGCATCAGGTGCGGACATGTTAGTACCAAAAAAGTGATTTACACTTTTTGGGGTTTCCTTTAACTTTTTGGCGATGCAGACCTTAGTGTTCATTAAGGGGTCGTATCAAATCGTGTTTTAAAGATACTATGCCCATTACTCTACTGGGAACCACGGCCTCAGACTGTAAGAACTATTTATTCCTTTTCTGAATATCCATTACATGGACTGATAGAGCAACGGTTTATAGCCAGGATTGTAGATCGTATGCACGAGATCTATGGTCATCAACACTCAGACTTGATCGAGTGGACCTAATATGATTCAGACTCCAACTCAACCGAATTTTCAAATGGGCTTGGTAAACCAAGTCAGTGGTATAAAAAAACCTAATCCAACCAAAAACCTAATCAGGTTGGGTTAGCTGGGTTCAGGTGCACGTGTTAGTAGTCAACAATAATTCTTTTCTTTTGGAAATGATGTGTGTGGGTCTTTTCAATTCGGACTATCCAAAGGGTGTCGGGTTCAGTAATGCCTTTAGACCGAAGACTTTTACACTAGATAATGGCACCAGTGTAGACAATGTAAAGAATAATTTATTTAATATTGAAAGTACAAAATACAATGCTGGTTACAGGGATACCTTCGAATGATAGATTAGCCGTTGTCTATCATCTTGTAATGAGAAAGACCTCATTGAATCTGATCCTTCGAGTAAGGGGAGATTATTCGCTATTCTTCTCTTGGTAGCACCTCGTTGAATCTGGTTTCGTGAATAAGTCACATTAGCCGATGTCCTTCTTTCTGGAAGAACTTCGTTAAATCTGATTCCACGAATGACATAGATTGGCCGCTATCCTCCTTTGGAAGAATCTCGTTGAATCTAGGTTTGCGGTGTTGTCGAATCACCCGAGACAGGAGTTCAAGCCACCACAAGAATTAACTACCGCTAAGCCTAATCTAATGCTACGATTACTGATAAAATGTAGAATCTTTTGATGATGATTGCTCATGTTGTTCACTGTTTCTCTTTATTTATAGAAGTCTGTCCACGACGCTATTGTTACTGCTCCACATTCGTTACTCAACCGTTTTTCAGTTTAGATCATGGACCACTCTGTTTACTAATTGAGTTGTGTGTTTTTAACGTGGTACTAGTGGGACCTACTTTTGTGTTTCATATTCCATCCAGTGAAGCCCTCCTACACAACCATCTTGCCTATGTGTTGTTTCTTTCCATGTCTCTCTTTTACTGACGGACTTCAAATATGTGCTAACAAATGCCCCCTAAATGTATCTGGTTTGAATTATAACCAGACACGTGTTGGCCTCCTGCCGTTTTCCAGTACAGGTGCAATCACATCAGCCATCACCTATAAATGTGATTTTTTGTTTCAATTGATGCCATTTTCCAACGCTTTCTTTGTTCTGAACTTTTTCATCTTCTTTATTCTATTTCACCTGATTTTCCCTTTGCTTTTTATGGCTCGCGTGAAACAAGTTGCACCTATTACTGTTGAATCTGAGGGGGCTTCTTTTTCAACCGACCAACCGGAGGAAGAAGAGGAGATTCCTATGGTTGAAATGGAAACCGCCTTGGTTGCAGTAAAACGCCTGTGTGTCTTGAGCATAAGTGATAATGCCAGGTCTCTGACTATTTTCGTTGACCTTCCTTCTGATGGTGCTTCTTCCAGTTCCAATCTCTCTCGTTATGGCCTGGGTCCTGCATTTCTGAAGGAGACCCCACCTCAAATGCTTCACTATTTTTCAATCGACCTTCATGGAGTGTCTTTATTCCATTCCAAGGCTATTGATTGGGGCAAATGGGAGAAAATAGTTGAACCTGGTTTCTGGTATAAGTCCAACCATTCTTGGACTGACTGGGTAGACCGCATGTTTTCTCAAAAATAGGAGAAATGGGAGAAGCTAGGTCTTACCAGGGCTATCTTGTCTTCTAAGTCAGATATGACATTCAACCAATCTCCTTTCTGTGTTTTTGATATTCTGGTCTCCTACTTCTAATTGTTTTTTGCTCCCGAAGGGTCCCATGTCGATGACACTAGCCGGCATTTATCATCTACTTAATCTCTTTATTGATGGTGACATCATTCTTCCCAATTTTTCTGATCCTTCACGATCCTCCTTTCGTTGCCCTTCAGAATCCTCTCGTTTATCTTATACCACTTTCCTTGCCCGTGAAATGGGTAGGTCTAGCAGCAAAGTCATATTCCAAGAGGAATGTTCTTTTTATCTTTATTAGTTGTGCAAATTCTTGGTTTGTTCATCCTCGAAGAGGATCACTCTAGAGTATGCCCCTATTGCTACAGCCCTGGCCTCGGATCGTCGATTGGCCTTGGGCCCTTTTGTTCTTGCTATTCTTTATCGATCTCGCTGGTCCTTGACTCAATAGAGATTCTCTGGTTCAGTCAATGGACCATTGTGGTTTCTTCAGTTATGGATTTTTTCCTATTTCCTGACTTTATCTTATGTTCCACTAAATTATTAAACTCGAATCCCATTTTGTAATGCATAGTACTGGCTTGAGACTCGATATCTTGAAACATCATCTCCAACTTTTAATCATTGTATCGATGTGATTCTGTATACACAAAGAGTTCATTTTAACATCCATTTTCTCCCCTTCAAAGATTGGAAATTTGGCTCTGCTGAGTATCTTACATGGCAACCAAACCCTTCTCAATCAGTATTCCAAGTTTTAAGGACCTAGGCTTCTTGCGTCTTGTCTCGAGATCTTCCTGTTTTCCACAAATCTGATAATGTCGAGGGCTATTGTCCTAATATATGCACTTGATAATTTGAGCTTGTCTAATGCATTCCTACTCCCCCTATCTTTACCCTGAATTCTCCTTGGGAAATGTGTCCCTTTAGTTCACGAAAGTTATTCATCAAAAAGATAGGAGGAAATAGTTTGGCTATAATGTCGCTTTATGTCCCACACTTTTGAGGGGTTCTAGAGTTAACTCCCTTATTTGATACTTGGTGGTCGAGCTTTTTTGGAAAGCATTCGAGAAGCACTAAACCAAATTAAAGATCGACTATGCCCTCTCTATGAAGATCCTCCAATAGTAGGTATACCATTTACCTTTCTTTCTTTCTTTTTGTTAACTATTGGTTCTCTTATCATGGCACCTTTTTAGTTGCTCTACTCCGTGCTGTTCCCGTACTTCCGGCTTCCTCTCGACTAGGTAAGCAGCCTGACATTGGTCCGAGAAAATCCAGTCGACAAAAAGGCATCAAAGCTTTGACCATGAAGGACATGCTTACCTAACAAAAGGCAGCTGTTCAAGCTATCAAAGTTGAGCATCAATCTAAGGGAGGGTGGTTTAGCAAGAAAGAAGCGGAAGGCTGTTGTCTTATTTACTGAAGACCAATTATGATAGGAGCTCGAAGAGAAAAATGAGTTACTAAAAAAGACTAGGCTCGAGCTTGAAGCTCTTAGTTAGAAGAAGATTGACTAAGCCAAAGAACAAGCAAGGTTCGAGTTAGAGAAAAGGACCAAAGCACTAAATGATGATTTGGTTCGTTCGTGGGAAAAGAAGCAGAGGGCTACAGATGAGAAAAAGAAAGAAGTGAAGAGATTGAAAATCGAGGAAAAAGAAAAAAGAAAAAAGAAAACAGGAAGAGAATGAACAAAATAAAGACAAAAGAAGGAAAAATAGGCAAGATCTTGTAGATCAACAGATAAGTGTAGATAAGGCTCGAGAAGAGGAGCTATAGAGAACAACACAAAAAAAAAGTGACAAGAGAGAGGTAGATAGGAGGAGAGAAGAAGAAGTAGACAGGAAGAAGAAGGAACAAGAAGAGAATGAGAAGAGAAAGAAAGAACATAAAAAGGAAGAAGAAACTAGAAGGAGAGAACAAGAAAAAAAAGAGAAACGGGAACAAGAAAAAAGAAATAAAGAAGAATGCCACAAAAAGCAAGAAGAGAAAAAGAAAAGACGGGTGGAAGAGGAAGAAAAGGAGAGAAAGATAAGCGAGAAAAAGAAGAGAGTCGAAGAAGAGCAAGAGAGAAAGAGAAATTATGAGAAGAGGAGAATAGAGGAAGAGAAAGAGAAAAGGGAAAATGAAGAAAAGAAAAGGGAAGAGGAGATAAAGAGCAGTAGAAGAGATGAGGAAAAGAGACAATTACAGTTCGAGGTGGCTGAAAAGAGTGAACAGAAAGAGGTACCAGCAAATGATGAGTCAAAGAGGCTTGAGGTGAAAACATACAAGAAAGACGAAGAAATCAGAGACAAGTTGAGTCCATTACTGGGGAACGTCTGTTTAAAGACTTATGCCATGCTTCAAGGAATGAAGCATTCATCCCAGTGCCTGATGTAGGTTTCGTTCAAGATGATATCGATGTCCCACCTTGAGGCAATGACACCCTTCTTGCTGAAGAGTCATCCACTTGGTTGATCGATTTGGTTCCATCCATTTTGGACTTTGCTCAGAAGATTTAGCTGGAAGGTGTTAAACATACTTCACACCATTCTTTATCGTTTGAAACTCTGCAAGTTCCTGTCAAGTCTTGTTCCTTACAGTCAGTGCAGGCACCTGTTTTAGCACAGTCTTCCCACAAGATGCCTAGTTGTTTAGCTCAACTTTTGTCTCGAGCGAAGCTCTTTACTTTTGGTGTAGCAGGAATGACAAGGTCTCCTTCGCCTTCATGCATATCTCCTCTACCTTCGGATCAATTACACCAGACCCTGACAGTTCTTTGATCCTGTTTTTCTACTAGACCGTCGGCCGTACTTACAGACCCTTCAATCAATTCTTCATTTGTTAATTCCATCAACCTGCTGCTTCAACACCCTAGCTATTTGTCTATTGATCAACGAGCCAGTCTTTGCTTAGCCCTTTCTTCTTAAACCGAGCCTTGTGAACAACTTCACTTGAAGCATACGAAAGAGATTAACGGTCAGGAATTGAAGGCTTGGCTTGGCTCTCTATTGTCTCGTCAGTGGTCGACCATTGAGTATGTTTCCTTACTAGTGGAAAACATTAATGCTCAAATAGTGGAGATTGAGAAGGTCGAGGCCCATCTCCAGAAGTTGAAGGAGGGCCTTTAGAGTTTGAGCATAGAACTTGAGAAAGTAATGGAACAAAATTCTCTTCATTCTGAGGAGATACCAACTTAATGGAACTATCAACTTCTGAGGCAGAGCTCAAAGACTGTGACTAGGTCATTGATACCTGGTGGTCTTTACTAGCTTCTATCTTTTCGTAAAATTCTTCGACCCATTAATTCCTTTTTTTACTTTTGTCTTGGTCATACTGTAATTATTTATTTTTTAATATCTTATATTAGTCATCTTTTGCTCCCATATCGATGGTTTGTACTTTTTTAGATACTTTCCATTGATACTTCGAACATGCTCGTGCTCCTCGATGTGCATTAGTCTATAGGCATTACCACCTAACACCTTAGTTATTAAACATGGTCCTTCCCATGTTGGGGACCATTTACCAAGTTTGGGGTCTTTAACCCCAATTGGTAAGATAACTTTCCATACC
>JAOXJP010192185.1:0-12232 GCA_025762735.1 Platanus orientalis | reverse complement strand
TTTTCCCTTTTTTGCCCCCAAGGCCCTCTCGGGTTTTCCTTGAGACTAGGTTTTCTTTTTGTCTTTGTCCCTTTTTTTACCCTTGGCTCCTTTACAGATTTTCACTAAGACTGGGTTTCACATAATTTCTGCACTATGACTGTCAGTCAAGACATCTTGGATGTGTCTCCACGAAAGGTTCCACAATACATGGTCAATGCTAACAATTGATGCTGCTTACTGGATGCAGCCAAGTTTTCAAAATGACGCTTGTCTTGACTATGTTCAATCTCATGCTCTTTCATTGAATTGCTGAATCTTCAAGGCAAAATTATTAATGACATCATACATAAGCAGGCTTGCTTCTCAGACTTCACCAGGTGATTGGGATTTTTGCTTAACCAGAACCACTAAAGGACTGACATCGACACACCCATAACTCTTAAGAAATCAATAACCAATTTTAGGTTGAATTGCTTTTATTTAAACGGGTTCTTTTGGGAGGTTTTTTGGACATTTAGCCACTTGTTAGTAGTTAGTATCCCTCTGGGTTTGGAAAAACATTTTGAAAATATATACATGCAATATGCAAATCATGCACATGAAGTGATGAAAAACTTTTGAAAATGGGAGACTCTGTGGAGCATCCCATTTTGTAAAAAACAGTGCCCCTAGAGGCAAAAGTATGGCATACATTGCAAGCAAGTTATGAATTAAAATTTTTCAAATCCGTTCATCCAGAGGGAATCAGGAAGTTGAAGAAATACAGGGTGCAAGAAATCATGCATGTATTTTAGAAAATTGTGTATTTTGAAAACATGGAGTCTTACAAAGTTACAAAATAATTTTGAAAGATGGAATTTGATAAAGGTGTGTTTTTTCAAACATGATGCAAGCTTAAGATATGTTTAGTCATTTATTAAGTTGATGTTGTTTATTTTGAGGTAGCATTTCAAGTAGGACCTTTGCAAGAACTTATATATGTGATCGTGATCTCTTCCTCATACAATTTCGACAATCTAGGGCTTGGCCTTGTGTGAAGGGTGAATTCGATAGGATAAATGCGGAGAATGGTGTCTTGGGGAAGATATTTTATTTATATTCAAGGGGCTACACTTAGAGTATGAAGGATGACTCACAAGTTGCCTACGTACCTGACATAGAAGTCAGGATCAAGCCAGTTCATAGTTTGATCAGTACATTGTTTGCAAATCATAAAAAAAAGATAGGGTTACAAAGTCTTCAAGGTTGTCATGTTTTTCTAGTGATGATGGTCCCCTGGTCGATGAGGTCTTGAATGGCATGTTTCAACCAAAAGCAGTTGTCAATGGAGTGTTTAAAGCCTTGATGGTAGGTGCAATGCTTCTTCTCATTATACATCTTTGGAATGGGATTTGGTGGTAGCTTTGGAGGGAGTAGCTGGAGCTATCCTTTATTGACTAGGTCAACCAACATGTGACTGATGGGATAAGGTAAGGGGGTGAATTCCCTCCTAAGTTTTTTGGGACACGGGGAGTAAGGTATGCATCCTCCCTTTTTGGGTGGTGGGGGAATGATTTGTGCTGTCAGAAAACTGTTATAGGTATGAATGCATTGAGCAGATAATGAAGGTACGTGATATTGATGGTGCAAGTGGGATGGGGCCACTGAAGTCAGGGACGAGAGAGATGTAGCTAGAAGAAACTTGGACTCCTTTCGTGTAGTCCCTAGGGGTACCTAGATCTCCTGGATCTAACTTTCTTGTATGACATGCTCAACGGTAGATGCAACTTTTACTACTGATGCCAATTCATTACATGTTTAGGCCATTATCTCATATGTAGAGCCTAGGGTTTCCAAGAGGGTTGGCACCATGTCAACTTCTTCCAAAGGCCTTTCACGTGTACATGCTATAAGTCTCCACCAGAGAGTGTACTCTCGGATGTTTTCATATGACTCAAGTTTTATCATATCTAGGCCTGGTCTCAGGGGTAAGAAGTCCAAGTTGGTCTTGAAATGCTCTACAAGACTTGTGATAAGTCTTTCCAGGTCTAGAGCTTGCCACTCTTTAGGTTCATGAACCATCTAAGGGCATGGCCTTCTAGGCTTTCTAAAAATAAATGAATGAGGAGTCCTTTGTCTTTGCCGAGTTGAAACATTTCATTGCAAAATGTCCATAAATGTGTGTGACATCCTTCACCATTGTATTTAGTAAGTTTTGGGACCTGAAGTCCGCTTGAGAAGTCCTCCCCAAAGTATAAATTTGGGTAATACATATTGAGGGAATAGGCTGCTTCGAACTTTTCTCCCTTACCCATGATCTATTTACCTTGGGAATGGATCTTTCTAGCTTTGTTAGTGTGGTGAATATCTCGGGTTTGATACAAAGATGGGATAGCAGTATGGGGAAAGGGGGTGTTATAGGAATTGTTGGGTATGTATGTTGGTCCCCTGGAAGGTTTTGGGGGTTCTACGGTAATTGCATTCGAAGAGATTCCAAGTGAATGTCTGTTTGCCATAGTTGCTTGAGTGTGAGATCCTTCTTGCAGAATGTCTTGCTTGCTTGATTCTACTAGCTGCCCCAAAACTTAAGAATTATTAAAATGATTTTTAATTATTTGAAAGACAAAGAACGTTCATCAAAAAGCATAAAGCAAACAAAAGGGGTTTTGCGCCCGGAATTTTATAATTATTGCTAGGATTCATGTCCATTTGTTAACAACAACATTTTGGGAACAAAACTTTGTACATATACACATACTAGAAGTGGTTGCAAAAAGGAGGGGCTACTTTCCCCATTGTATCAGAAATGAGAATGCAGAGGAGACAGTCTAGAGATTAAGCACTGCAGGTGGCAGTGGTGGAGGTGGCACTGGTTCATAGCCTAAAGAGAAGAGTTATCTTCTCAGCTCGTGAATCTAGGACTACATCCACTGATCTTGTATGAAAGTTGTGCTATCATTACGTTACATCTCAACTCCTAAGTCATCATGGGAAGCTTTATTATCACTGAGCTCACTCTTTAAGGAGTGGATAAGCTCGGATTAGGTTTTGTTCTAATGTCGAGTGCAGTCTCGCAAGAGTTCGGCCTTGGTGTGAAAGTGTAACTTGACTTCTAAATAGGCCTTGGTCTAAGCACGTTGGTCATGCTTGTCAGCTAAGTCCCATAAGACTTCCTCATATTTTTATCAAAGTATGATCAGGCTTCTGAGAAGATAATGTGTGTAGTGAATCAATGCAAGGCCTCTTGTTTGAAGAGGTAGACGTGACAAGTGTGTTGGCTATGTGGGAAACTTTCGGCAAAGCTACTATTCATGAGTGACATAGCCCATATTTTCGCGGATATTAGGGCTCGGTGCCAAGTAGTCCATGTATGTGAGTCATTCCCCAGGGTGATCAAGCGAGACCGGATAGAAGTGGGTGTCATGTGATTCAGTTTGTATACATCTTCAAAGACTGTAGGGAAGTCAAAGAGATCTTTCCTAAGAGTAAACTATCAAAGGAAGTGCATAGGTACATAAGGGGTGCTCTGGAATATCCCTATGATAGTCATATAAGGGCACCTTGGAGAATAAGTGTGGATAGTGTGTTTTGTGTCTCTTGCTTTGCCAAGTGACATGTTCAGGGAACACACTGGAAAGTAGACTCTAATAGTCGGATGTTGTGGCCTTGACCGAAAGAGGTCAAGTGATGACATGTGCCTATATGGGAGTTGAATTGAGAGATATGTGAGTGGGGGATGGTGACGAAACAGTCACATGTTCATACCACTAAGCTTATAAGAAAGCTGGGCAACCATATAAGTGAGCTTGTTGATATTGAGTACAATATGAGAGATTAGCAATAATCTTGGATGTGATCATGGGAGCTAGGATTTTCTCCTATAAGTGTTGCCCCCAAATGTTGAAAATGACTCCATTGATATGATGATAGATGTATGATAACAAGAGTTGTCTTAAGACAACTAGGGTGAAAACTCTAAGCTTGATCAGGTTTGAGAAATCACCAAATCTCTTCCAAATTCTTTTTAATAAGAAGTTAAAAGAACAACGTATGTGTTTCATTGGAACTTCTTTTAGGCATGGAAGAGTTGGAGATGACTAATGTACGAAGGTCTTTGAAGTAGCTAGGCTTGTGGGTCTGGATTATAGCATTTATGCTTAGGTGATATTCCCAATCTAAGAAAGGTTCAAGCTCTTCGATGGTAGGTGTGAACTTTTGTTCTCTGAAGTGGAAAACTATGGATGAAGGGTCCTAAAATGATTTGGCCACTTCTAAAAGAGGCCAATCCAAGTTAATGTATGCTAATGTCAAAGTTGCTCTTAGTTGGCTTTGGTTTACCCCCAAATTTCTCTCTCTTCGGGGAAGAAGGGTAATTTAGGGCATTCATAAAATTTGTGGAAGTCGAGGGTAGGACTCCAAAGATATGAGTTTGTGATCTATGTATTGACAACAAACATGAAAAGAAGGTCAAAATATGATTTCATGGTTAAAGGCAAAGCTTAGCAGAAATAGACCTGATGCTTGAATTTCATTTGTATGCCTGAATTTAATTTAATTAAATTTAGGCATGCAGGGCACGTTCAGGCGATGGGAGTGGTTACAAGATTTAGAAGGCCAACGAGCTTGTCTTTGTTATTTCTTTGTTTGAGCAATCATAGACTGAGAGAAGGCTTTCCTAGAGACTTCCCTTAACCCTCCCAACTCAAAACATTCAAAACTTAAACTCGATAATGACTTAAGGTGGATCATTGCGACACTTGCCCCTTCTCTCGAGACAAGAGATCGTGCTATGGAAGAATCAGATGGCGGACAGGGTAAGATCTTCGTCACTCTTTCAACTACAAAGTGATTTTCATTGATTTTAAAAAAGACTTTCGATCTCTCTCTTTTTTTTAGTTCTTTGCTTGAGGTTTCATGAATTCTTTAAAGTTTTGCATTTGTTTTAGAAACTTTTGGATTTGCAAGAATCTCAATGTTTGGATGATGAAATTGAATTATCTTTTACTTGTTTTGTGTTTAGAACTTGTTTAAGTAATTTGGAGAGATTATTTAGACAGTTTAAAAATGATTTTGAAATGCCTTGACATTTAAAGCTCATGGCCCTAAATTACAGGTGTAATGCCTGAATTTTCAGTCAACTAAAAATAGGTGTTGAAAATTTAGGCGTTGGAAAAAATTCAAGTATTAGGCTTGAGGCTAAAGATTATATTTGCATTTTTTTTGTTATTTCCTTTTGTTTAAGCATTATTTAACATGTTTGTTGTGTCTTTTTGTACACAAGTTAGGGACAAAGTTGAAAGGCATGGATCCTGGTCCAGAGTAAGGACCTTGTGGGAACATATGTGTTCCAAGACCTAGGCACAAGTAATTAAGATGGGTTTTGGTCCATTCCTTATCCTGCACATGCTGAAGGCAGACCGGACACTTATAATGGCATCGACGGAGAGGTGGTCGCCAATGACCCGTACTTTTCATTTACCCATGGGGGAGATTAGGATGCCCTCTATTGATTCCTACATGATGACTGGGCTTCTTATGGGTGGCACCCCTCCCTTGTTAACTGATGAGCTTGATTTAGAGATGGTGAGGAGATGCATTGGGCCTCAGCCTATAGGGTGGTACAAGGGCACCAAAGGTATCCTAGCTTCCTAGTTCGAGATAAGGTATGTCTAGGGCACAAACGAGAGTTTAGAGGAAGAGAGGGATTACTCGACCCGAACCTTCCTACTTTACATGCTAACCCATTCAGTCTTCTATACGGAGAGTGATTGGGTATACTTCTAGCTGTTACCGGTGCTTGAGGACCTGGACTAAGTAAAGTCCTTCAATTAGGGTAGATCTGCCATGGGGTGGATGTACTCCAACATGAGCGAGATCTCGACTGGGTAGGGTTCTTCCGTCTTCTTAGGATTGTGCTTTTTTTGGAAGGTATACTTCTTTTAATTATATATATATTTTTTTATTTTGTTTCCTTCATGTTTATTTATTTTACATTGATTGACATTCAACTTCTTTGCAGGTACCGTGTTACGAACACTTTCCACCCTTGGCCCCTGCATGAAAGAACGAGGAGATGCTTCCTTTCCTTTGCATGGCAAGGTGGAAAGTTTTGAACACTTACCACAAGGCCCATAAGTCCATCTTCATCTTCTAACGAGACCCAAACCTCCTGATAGTTACTCAAGTAAGTACATAACTTTTTTGCTTTATTTAAATGTTTATTTACTTTCGAAATCATGTTCTAGCTCCAATTGTGCTTTATGCAGGTTAAATGTCATCCCTGGACTAGGTGGGTCTTTGATAGGGATGCTGCTCTTGCTCAGACCTTGGCTTGGACTTGGTCTCGTCAAATAGTCTTATTAATAATTATTGATGAGGTTACCATGTACCTTAGGGAGAGGTGTTCACTTCAGGTTGGGGTAAGAATGGAGGATTTTGTGGTCCCGCATCCGCCTAGTAGAGGAGAGATAGGCATTGATGCCTTGGTCTTCTTGGATTGGGGCAGAGATTACAGAGAGTGGTGGGCCACTCAGTTTTGTGGTTCTTAAAGTGCCCCCATTGAGCCCCAGGTGAGTTTATTTTATTTTTGCAAAGCTTTTTGTTATATTTCATGCATTTTGTTTAAAAACATTTGATGATGATTTGACTTTTTGACTTTATCAGGCAGCCAAGGCCCAACCCATAGATGAACCTACGCTTCCTACTAGAAGAGGAAAGAAAAGAAAGGCTCTTGTGGTGGACCTGATCTAGTAGGAGTGGTATTTGAGGCAGTGATAGTGACCAGCCTCGAGGGCAGAGTTAGTGAGGAGCCTTTGTCTGACGTCGAAATATTGTAACCCAGGTATGACTTAGTTTATTTTAATAATTTTTTTTAAATACTATGAATTTTAAGATGTTTGATAGAGTTGTGTACTTATTACAGGTTTCAAGGGGGTGTACTCGAGTGTCCTCCACAAGCTAGCAAGGTGTTTTGCCTTGGTGAGGCAAAAGCATTGAGCCATTTGACAGAGGTCTTAGCCCTAAAGGAAGGGCATAAGAAAGAGGTTGAAGAGGTATCAATGATAAAAAACTAGTTCTTTTATTTTTTAACAAAATTTTCTTTAATGATTCTAACATTGTTTCATTTTATTTTGTAGTTGCTAAGGTAGATCCTTATTCTTGGGGCTAGAAGTGGTGATGAGAGAAATGTTGAGATGCCCCCTACTGAGGTTGAGCTTGGTGGGCCCATGGGCTTAGGACATGGCAGAACTGAGTACACACCTTCTCCACAGGTGGCAAAAGGGATGGATCATGTTACACAAGGTGCGGCTACAATAGCACCTTTAGTAGATGCTACTATTCACTTTGGGATGGGCCATTCATGCTCTTGGAAGAAGTAAGGGGCAAGGAGAGAGAGGTTCAAGGAGAGGATGGCTGACTTGATAGCCAATCCTCCTATAGATAATGAGGAGGGAGAGTTTTAGAGAAAATGTGATGAATTTTTATTTATTTGAGGGACATGTTTATATACATGTTAGCCCAGATGATTTGAACTTGTTTGAGGGTTTCTTTTATTTTGTTTTGTTCGTTTGGAAGGATGCTTGAAAATTAGATTGGTTATGTGCATTTTAGTTATATGTGGATGTTTTATTTGTCCATTTCCTTTTACTCTTTTATGGTTTGGTTTACATGGGATTTCTATGCAATCTATGTCATCGTGTGAAGTCATTGAATGCTACATAGATGACTTGGTAGTAAAAGTCTAGAAAGAGAGAAAACCACTTAAAAAATCTACGTGACATTTTTAATCGATTATGAAGATATCAACCAAAGATGAATCCTTTGAAGTGTGCATTTGGAGTTACTTCAGGAAAATTTCTTGGTTTCATAGTTTGACATCGTGGTATTGAAATCGATTAGTGAAAAATTAAAGCCGTAAAAAATACCAGAGCCTAAAGATGTACATGAGTTGAAAAGCCTTCAAGGAAGACTTACTTACATTTGAAGGTTCATTTCAAACTTGGCAGGCTATTATCAACCCTTTGATTGGTTGATGAAGAAAGACACACCCTTTGTGTGGGATGATACTTGTAGGAATGCTCTGAAGAAAATAAAAGAGTATCTCCTTAAGCCACTAGTCTTAGCTACACTAATTTCAAGAAAGCCATTGATTCTTTACATTGCGGCATAAGAACAGTTGTTGGGGCCACTTCTTGTACAAGTCAATGGTGAAGGGAAAGAAAATGCTCTTTACTACTTGAGTCGAACTCTAGTAGGAGCAAAGTTAAACTACTCGCTATTGAAAATACATGTCTTGCTCTCATCTTTTCTATAAAGAAACTTAGGCACTACATGTTGGCACATATTGTTAGCTCATCTCATATGATGATCCCCTCAAATACATCATGATAAGACCAATACTCTCTAGAAGATTTGTTAAATAGGCTCTTATTTTAGTAGAATTTGAGATTGTCTGTGCCTTAAAAAGGTGGTGAAATGACAAGCTTTAGTGGATTTCTTTACGGATCAGCCAATCCCGACAAAGTGGGAATTATCTGAAGACTTGCTTGATGAAGAAGTCTTTTACTTAGATATTCCATCCACATAGAAAATGTTCTTCGATGATGTTGCAAGCATAGATGGAGTTGGGGTAGGAGTGGTGTTCATCACCCCATAAGGTGAAGTGTTACCTTTTTTCTTTGCCTTAATGCAATTGTACTCAAATAATGTAGTTGAATACCAAGCACTCATCATCGAGTTAGAGATGGCCTTAGAGTTGCAGCTTTACCATCTCAATGTAAATGAAGATTCTCAACTTATCGTAAATCAACTCTTAACAGAGTATGATGTATGATAGCTAGACTAAATTTCATACCATGGTTATGCTTGTTGGCTTCTGGAACAGTTTGAAAATATCACCATTGGGCATGTGCCAAGAAGTGAGAATAAACGGGTGGATGCCTTAGCAAATCTTACAACTACTTTAGCCTTACCTGAAGAAAAAGCAACCACAGTTCATGTTTGTCAATGATGGGTACTACCCCTTTGGCATATATTGGGGATGAACATCAACATAGTAACATTGTCTCTATAGTTGAAATTGAAATTGAAAATTAGAGTCAACTGCTCATCGACTACTTGAAATATGGAAAGCTACCAGATGACCTAAAGCATATAACCTAAATATGGCAACACGTGCCCCCGTTTTTACATTTTAACGGTCAACTTTATTGTCGTTCTTTCAATGATGTTTTTATGAGATGTCTTGGAAATGATAAAGTTCGAGGAGTTCTCGATGATACACATTCAGGAGTGTGTGGAGCACATTAATCTGGACTAAAACTATATGATCAGTTAAAGAAGATGGGGTTTTACTAGCCAATAATGGTGAAAGTTTTGATGGAATATGTTAAAGGGGTGCTAAATATGTCAATTCCATGGAGATTACATTCGTCAACCTCCATAACCACTACACCCTACAGTCACCTTATGGCCATTTGATGGGTGGGAACTCAATGTAGTTGGTCCACTCCCAAAGTCATCAAAACAACATCTCTACATCTTGGTTGCAACAGACTATTTCTCAAAGTGAGCTGAAGTTGTTCCTCTTAAGGAGGTGAAGAAAGAGACTGTTGTATAAGTCATAAAAAATCACATTATCTTCCGCTATGAGATCATGTGATACATTGTCATAGATAACAGAAAGTCATTCAAGAACAGCTTAATGGACCAATTCTGTAAAAAGTTTGGGATAAAGAAATGGCTTTCTACCATATACAATACTCCCACTAATGGACTTGCTAAAGCGTTCAACAAGACTCTCTATAAGGTTCTCAAAAAGACTGTGTCAAAGTCGTAGAAAGATTGGCATGAGCAAATTGGCGAAGTGCTATAGGCGTATCGCACATCATTTCGAACTCCTACCCACTCTACGCCTTATGCTTTGGTGTATGGTGTAGAAGCTATTCTTCCACTAGAACGTCAAATTCTATCATTGCGGATCGTTATCCAAGAGGGGCTTATAGATGATGAAAATTCAAGTTTGTGGCTTGTAGAACTCGAGGCACTAGATAAAAAGAGGTTAGAAGCACAACAAAGACTAGAATGCTATTAAGCTCACATTTTTCGTGCATTCAACAAGAAAGTTATGCTCAGGTCTTTTCAAGTTGGAGACTTGGTGCTTACAGTTCAATGACCCATCATTTTGTCTCACCATTTGGGAAACAATTTTGATTCAAAATAAGACGACCACATGTGGTAAGAGAAGTCTACTCTAATGGTGCATATCTCCTTGTCACACCAAAAGGACTGCATTTCAATCCCATCAACGAGAAGTTTCTTAAAAGATACTACCCTTGAAGATCTTGTACAGTTCCTGACCCGCATGAGCATAAACTATGTATGGAAAATAGGACCCAACATCTCGGGTTTCTCTACCACACTCTTAACCTACAAGAGTATAAATTGTAAATGGCCCAAATGAAAAAATCTTATACCACTCCTGGCTCGCAAGAGTATAAACTATGAATGGCCTAAACAAAAAACATCTTGTACCACTCCTGATCCATAAGAGTATAAACTATGAACGGCCTAAACAAAAGAAATCTTGTATTGTTCCTGCCCGCATGAGCATAAACTATGTATGGCAAAATGAAGGCCAACATCTCGGGTTTCTCACCATACTCTTGGCCCACAAGAGTATAAACTGTATACGGTCAAACTAAGAAAAATTATGTATTGTTCTTAGCCCGTATGAGCATAAACTGCACACAGTAAAATGAAACCGAACATTTCATATTCCCCCACCCTGTTCCTGGTCCAAATGTGCATAAATTGTGTACGACAAAATAGCACCCAACATCTTGGGTTTCTCACCACACTCCTGCCCCGCATGAACATAAACTACATATGACAAAATAGAGCCTAACATCCTAGGTTTTTTCACCATACTACTGGCCCGCAAGAGTAGAAACTGTGAATGGCCCAAATAAAGAAAATCATGTACAATTCCTGGCCTACATGAGCATAAACTGCATATGGAAAAACATAATCCAACATCTCGGGTTCCCCCACCATGCTCCTGGATTGCATGAGCACAAACTATGTACGGTAAAATAAAATTTAACATCTAAAAGTGTAATCAATGTAAGAGGTTCAACTGTATTTGCAAGAAAAAAAATGCGTACATTTGCATAATTATAATATATCTCATAAGCATTCTCTGAAGGATAAGGACTACATGTGGAAAGGTGATGGCTTCTTCATGGCTCTTTAGAAGTCCTAACACCAGCCGGCTATCCTTAGGGCGACTTCGTATGATTATGGAATATATCCAATATCAAGGTAAGGGACGATGAGACCATCCATTCTGCTAAGATGAAGGAAAAATCCTTATCCTAAAATCACCCCATTGACTAAGCTCCGTGTTAGAGGTGAGGTGAAGATGTCGGTTCCATCCTACTAAAAGATCGAGGGTTGTTGGCTGATAGGTTTCTCGTATATTGAGGTAGAATGCTGAAGAATGTCTTTGAACTCAAACTGTGAAGGCTTCTTTGCGGTTCTTCAGAAATCTTAATGTTGATGTATGTCAATCCCATGAGCATGTGTTGGGCAAGGGTAGTGCTAGGGGTCTTGTGTAAGTCCTATGTGAGCTCATAAGTTTAAATCATGAAACCAAGAAGGACTCAAGACCAAGGAAAAGCACCTGGAAGAGGCACTCCAAGTAAGGTATAATCCATGCATGTCAAAGTGTATTGTATGCCTAAAAGCAACCCTAGACATGGTCTAGGATCCCTATGTTGCCCCAAATTGAATGCCCAAAAAAATGCTCAAAAGATGCCCAAGAAATATTGTGTACTATACAGTACACAGAATCCAAATCAAATATGCTTTTCGCAATCGGTTTGGCTGAATCAATTGCGAAAAATGCAATCGGTTTCGAGTAAGTTTTTGAGCAAAAATCTTATCAGCTAAGGCCCAAACTCATATGCCCAAACCGATTTGGGATGGAGTTTTGGGATTTTGTCCTAAACCTAAATTGATTTCAAAAAGCCAAATCAATTTGGCCTGAAACTGGGTTTTTAAATCAATTATGCTTTCTCAAACTAATTTGGATCCCAAACCGATTTCAAAAAGCCCAATCGGTTTGGGGGGTTTTTTGAGAAAAAATTTTCATAAAAATTTAGGGGAGATTTTTGAAATTTGAACCCCGTTTGGTTCATCTAAAGACCCATAACCACTCCCATTTTAACATATGCTCATCCTAAGGCCAAGGATGCTCCTCCCCACTATA